>JAECUM010015132.1:0-98160 GCA_016617855.1 Megalonaias nervosa | reverse complement strand
GTTGACGTAATGGTTGTATTTTCCAGAATGCAGATTATATATATATATATATATCTATATATATATATATATATATATAAATTGTCATTGATCACAAGATAACAGAAATACTTTCAAACAAATACCCGTTTGTTGTTAGTGAGTTTTAATACAGATTTTAGGCCTTTTAATGGTAGCTGCATTTAACCCACTTCAGCCATCAGGCCCTTTGTTTTGTGCAACATGAATGCTTTGGAAACATCCTATTACCATTTTCATGTCTCACTTAAACTTGGAAGACATTACCATGTGATCTTCAAAACAGAATAATGCAATTTCCTCGTACAAAGAAAATCTCATCTAGAACAAATCAGGGCATGGGGATGAATACCCGCAAAATCACACTGTACTTCCTGCAGACACAAAGGACTGTTGTGGCCAGAGGTACTTGTATTTGTTAGTGAAGAAGGATAACTACTGACAACACACTGTCCTATTCTGTATTTTTTTCCGTTAACAAGGTGATAAACCTGAGCGATTTGAAATCTACCCCCTTTTTGATTCTGTGCTAATTGTATTATTCCATCAGCACCTTCATTCAGTTATTAAATATCTCTGCCTAAAAAGATAACTTTCAAATTTGTTCCCTATATACAATTTAAGGAGAAATATTGCTAGGAGTTTATTTTAAGGGGTGATTCGCCCTTTATCAATGAAAGAAAGGGAGAGTAGAAAAGTAGGACGGGAGGAGGAAACAGTCATAGTTCTCTATTTACTTAACACGTCAATATGTCTCTTTCTTCCAGATCCACTTTCTTAGAGCTCTACTGAAATCAAAATCCTTAAAAGATGTCAAATCTAACTGTAGAAGTATTAATCTGTCAATTATTTCTGAGCACATGCTGTTCCTTATCTGTGTATGAATATTATTCTGTGCTTCCTTCTGAAGGGGCATATGAAAAAAATATCTTTGTCATCTTGAAGACGTTGGGAAACTGATTTTTGTGGCTGTTATGTACAATTTTCCAGAGCTCACAGACATTATCTTTTGGATACATTTACTCCAAAATAGGATTTGTCACTAGCATATGCTTACTCTCTTTAATCAGTAGTTAACTGTCTTCCGTACCAGATTATTTGTATCTGTTTCATAATGATGTATTAGGTTTTTAGGCCATCAATGCCATAGCTTTTTGTGAAGACAGAAATATTCAAATAAACACCTTTACTTCTTAATTTCATTTTTGTTCATCCTTATTTATTCAGTCCATCTTAACCCTGATATGGATATATAGTTTTGTAGCAATTGATCCGCAGGGCTAAAATGACTGATAAAGTGAGATTTCCCGTTAAGGCGTCTACTTTGATCCATCCATCATGCACATTTGACTCGTATTTAACTCTATTTTTGGGCTGAATATCACTCACTGATATCTCCATTAACAATTTCCAGCTCCAATAATCCGATATACTTCATAGCTTTAAAAATTGTGGTCGTCATCACTATCACCATCCAGTATCTGCCAAATGAAAACATAATGAACCATGCCGGGAATCAGGCATTTTGGGTTTTCTAGGTAGCCCATATTTGTAAACATGCAGTTGTTAAACTTCTTTCATGGAAGGTTCAACCTAAGCCATAATACTTATTTCAGGGCACAATGCCAATCAAATTTAGTTTAACAACCATTCATGTAATGCTTGAAGAACTCAAATATGTAAACAGCTGCCTACCCGAAAAAGAGATGTCACGACAAGAATAGTTTAATAAAACGTGTCTATGTTGCCGAGCACATTTTTATATGTGGGACTTGCAACTAATTTGTGGAGTTCTTATGCATTGATGTTTATTGTGTGACTTCTTACAAATATTGCATCATTCGCTCAATCGCACACCCCGACTGCATCTCTGTTTAAGTATTTTGCATATAAATTCATGACTTTAGCACAATGTTCTGTTGCTTTGTCAAATACTTCCTGTTTGTCATGCAGGGAACAAGTTACACTAATTCCTGACTGGTAGTTATTATTTGCATTTATGGCTATTTACAATCACCTCTGCATATTGATAAACTGATTGTTTTCTTTTCTTGGTTTCTATTCTTCTCCGCATTGATTATATCAATATAATACACACTTATGATTTAAACATGAAGGATGGTTTTAATGATAAAAATACAGTACAGCACTATTTACACTGGGATAGCTATGTCATTCACATGAACGCCATTCACATACCGGCGCATGGAAATTAATGTGGAATAGAAACTAAGCCAACTGATGAATCAACAAAAGGTAATTAAAATATTTTAATATATTTACAGTTGATCTAAGTCATTATTCTGCTTTAGCAACAGTACAACCGACCATAACACACACCCCCCCATCCTTTGGTCGGTTTGACTTAACTTTTACCATCATTCATAAGTCCAGAGATATCGTGGAATTAACACAAACGCAAATTCTCTACGTTCGTCATTTCACAGATTAAAATCCCATATCTTGCTACGATGAGAGAGAGAGAGAGAGGGAGGGTCCTTTGGACATTTTCATATTTAAATAATAATCGATTATTTAGAACATTATAGTATGTTTAAGAAAAAAAAAACTAAAAAACAACATTACGTACATCACAGTATGTGTACCAAGTAACCAAGGAATTTACTGGCTTGCAACTTTGTATCACTGATAAACACTGTAGATAAATTCCAAGGAAAGTGCACACGTATCGTTACGACGAATCATATTCTTGTAGGTTACTTGGTGTAATTTCTGTTTCAAGGTTTTTTATCCAGCCCAAATTCCTTTTCTTTCTCACTCCACATTTCTGCGTAGTTTGTCCGTTATGCATGAGAGGGGAGGGGAGAACAGAAAGCAGAAAGAATTGTGATCAAAATGTGTACCATATTAATTCATTTAGAAAACGGGATTATTAATACTTTTCATCGTTATTTTCATACGTCACTAGTGACTAATGTGTGGAAATTGATCATTGATCTAGAATCAACTGCAGACGCTCGCGAGAATGTTTATATATGCGTATTATTGCGCCATGGGCGGATCACAATTTGATATACCGATAGTATTGGTATATCAAATTGCTTTATACCAGCACTTTAAATGCATGTTATTTTTTAATGTATGTGGTATAAATATATATATATATATATATATATATATATATATATATATATATATATATATATATATATATATAGATCATTACAGAAAAAGTATTGATATTTTTGATATATCAATTAATCCTTTCACCCCTAATTTATAATGTCAGCATAAAAGCTTATGCTAATGTTGTGAAATGACCCATTAGTTAATGTTTACTCGAGTTTACCAGACACTGATTTAATAATAATTCTTATCAAACCATCCTCAGTGCAATTGATTCATCAGGTACAGCAATTATATGCCTCCACTGTACATGGATTTCAGTAATAATTATTCAACATTTTAGTATATTTTCATTTAAATCTAAGCAATCATATGTAATTGTCAGTTTGTCAATATATCCCGAGTTTGTTGGATGACTAGTTTATTACATCCTGAATATTTGTGTCACATCATTAAATTTGTGTGAATACATTAAATATATACTAATTTTCTCTTCAGTCTATACACTCAGCTGCTCTCAGTGTCATTAATTGACATCCAGTGTCTCCCCAGGTGAACATTGATGAGACTCTAATATACAAATCTAGCTGCCCAATAGAAGTTGAGGATACTATCCAAGGCATAGAGGTGTGCATGTCAGATGTGAAGTCATGGATGACGTATAACATGCTGAAGACGAATGATGATAAAACTGAAGCCATCCTGATCACCAAAGACTTTCTCATTCAGACGAATGATGATAAAACTGAAGCCATCCTGATCACCAAACAAAGACTTTCTCATTCAGATGAATGACGATAAAACTGAGCCATCCTGATCACCAAACAAAGACTTTCTCATTCAGACGAATGATGATAAAACTGAAGCCATACTGATCACCAAACAAAGACGTTCTCATTCACATCCTTTACCTTCAACAATAAATATCAGCAATACCAACAGCAAATTCACACACTGAGTATGAAACCTAGGTGTAACTGTATTCTTTCACTACACCAACATGCAATGAACATATATGCAAGACTGCATAGCTCGAGCTGAGAAGCATCAGCTCCGTTTGTAATTTTCTTTCAGCGGATGTCCATAAAATACTGGTGTGTTCCTTAGCACTTTCAAGACTTGATTACTGTAATTTTTTTCTATCTGGTTCATCTCAGGATCTAATACAGAAATCTCAAAAAGTTCAAATTACTGTCAACAAGCATTGTTTTGTATTTGTATAATGTGTGTTTCTGTAATATTGTCATTGTACATGTTCTATGTGTTGTCTAACATTGTACAGTATTTAGATCTTCTAAAGATTAGGCACATTACTAAGTCCACGTTATTATTATTATTATCATTAATATTATTATTATTCGTTTTAGGGGTGGGTGGTTGGTTAAATCTTATTGTCATAACTTAATACTTACCTTTTGCTATTGCCTTGCATACCTTTTCCTTGAACAAATATTGGGCTCAAGGGAATATAATGCCTTTGATCTGGTATGTAATCGCCAAATATGGTTCTCGTAACTTCCTCAAATTATGAACGAGTTAGATGGGCCAATGATGTAGCAACAGAAATAATGTCACGAACTTTAATTATCATGAAGGAAGAGTCCTTCCATTCAAGGAAGACTTCTTTCAGTTATACATGAATGAGCTCTCCTGACTTTGAGGAACATCCACCTGGAAATGGTGGATGTGAAATATCACTGGAGCTTTTAATAGGGAGATATAAATACTACCTTCATTTTATTATCCTGCCAGGAATATTATTAAGACAGGGAGATCCCCCATACCTACTACCAGAGGGGAGGGATTGGGGGGACATTGGTGAATGGTAGCTGATTAGTAAGAACAGTATTATAAAGAATATCCATACATAATTTAAGACAAGAATTTAATGATTTTATAGCCCTTTTTTCACAACAAGCATATATGGTATCTGCATACTTAATTTAGTTTGCTGAGCTGGTCAATATTCTTCTCTTCTTCTTCTCACTCCACTTCTGCAACCCAATCAAACTAGAATATTTCCCAACTGGAAGGTTCTCATAGGCAATATAACATGTTGTTTGCATGGCACAAATGACAGGATTACTTTTTCAGCCATAATTGAAACTGAGTGTACTGATGCTGACTGGAATTTATTCTGCATAACACTTTCCCTAAGAGCTTGGACACGATCTGGACGATTGAACATTTTGTTTCAAAGCTGACGTTTGAACATTTGTGCAACTGTTTTCGTCAGTAAATAGATTATATTTCTTAAGTTCTTGACATAAAACACATAACATCCCTCCTAGTGGTTCTTTCCTTAACCAGTTGTAGGCACTCAACCACTTGTCTTGTAATTTAGGTTCCTTTTTCCTCTTTTTCTCTGCTTCCGGTTCCCCTTCCACTTACCCTGATGACGAGGTGCCGGCTAGTTGTGTGCAATGGTTTGTGTAACGTGTTCATTTTGCATCGAAACTTTCCTCTTGCTCTTTAATATCAATCATAGCAGACGATCCTACTGTGTCGTCCATAGCAGACGATTTTAGTGCTACGAAATCTTAAATCTTTTTTATCGGAACCCCTTGAAAATTTCTGCAAAATACTGTAGACTGGCCCCTTGTCATATCTACACATAGAATTACACAAAATGGAAAGTATCTATATATCTGCCGGAAACCAGGCTATAAAAACAGCAGCCGATCTCAATCTTATAGATGCTTGTATTGAAGCACTGTATCTACTTTATTATAGCTTGAATGAGATCACTGGCAAATTCGATGACTAAAACTTAATTCTAACAAACTGTCATTTTTAATGTCTGTCTTTAATAAATAAAAAAGAGCGTGCATTGGGTACAACAAATTGCATGAAACACAAATAATTCTATGACCATTCACTTATTTGTTTTAAGAAGTTGTGTGACTAATGATTTTTTTGCGAGTATCACGCAATTCCACAGCCTGGAAGCATCTCATGAACTTTTGAGGCATTCAAACAGAACCATAATACAAACTGGACAAACATGTCTACCTTGATTATCCTTAGCAGAGATACAACTGAGAGTAGAGTGGGGCTACCAACAGAATCTGGATTTTGCCTACTGATAAATGGTTGACAAAGGAGAGATTCTGACTCATAATGCCACTGAATCATAAACAATCTTTGCTATGGACCAGGCCTAAAATTCACCCCTTCATCTTGCAAATGTTAATGACAGCAGACAAACAGTTTTAAAAGTAAGGTTCCAGAAAGATGCTCCACCCAACAGTTCAAAATGGCATCTTAACAAAGAAAATAACAAACAAAAGTGATTCCATCTAGGTGTGTGTATGATGTGGATTTTTAACGTAGCTTTAACAGTTGTTCAGTCATATCGCTACGATGTATGCAGTTTAAAGTGACTTCTAGCACTGGGACCCCATGTCGCATCATGTCCCACCCAGTCATATTATCCTGACACCAAGCTGACCAGTCCTAATACTAGCCTCATAATGCTGAGCACCTAGCAAAGCAGTTGTAAGTACCACATCCAAGAACCAGCACACGTCCTTTTGATTTGCTTCACTAAAGCGGAAGATATTAGTCTATTACCTTATATATATATGAACTGTTGTCATATTATGGTATGGTCACCCATGGTGTGAAGAATGTGAAGAAAGGTTTGCTTTCTAGAAATAGATGTCCCACATCTCGTGGAATTTGAAAGGGACCACAAAGAAGATTAGATCCCAATCAGATCACCATCCCTATCAAAACACATCAGTACTGACTTTCCATTTCCACATGATTGATTGGTGGAGTGGAGTCTGGGCAGGGGTTGCAACCCATATATTGTCCTAACGACCAGTCAGGTGTCCCTGATTTGTTGGGGAAAACCTCCTCTAAATGCATGGATCATGATCCACTTTGAGGATGGTGAAATCAGCTCAACACCATCACTGGGCTAAGGGGATAGAGAAGGTGCAGATCCTGCCTTAATGGGGGAGAGGTGAGTGAGTGGAGGCAGTCACTCTCAGCCACTGCTGTTCCTTCCCTAGAAAGTATCCCAGATCCAACTCCACCTGAACCTGACTGCATAAGACAAACCATCAGGGATCCTAGGGCCTTGTATATTTTCTCTAAAGAAAAAGATCCCATATGTGCTGTCACTGTTAGGACAGTTTCTGTACAGTAGTACTGCTAGATTTATTTTTATGAACTCATTTCTTAAAAATCAGTTTTGTTTTATTTGTAATATGTTCAAGCAGAAATGTGAACATGCTTTCATGGCTTATTTTGTTGAATCTGAAGCACACCAGAAGGTGAATAACCTTTTAAATTATCTCTAAAGAATGGTAGATTTAATTTCTGATATGGACGTAACTTAAGTTGTCAATCAGTTCAGATATTGTGATCGATAACAATATGCAATGTCATGTGTTCTGCTAGTGTATGTATTGCCCATTTTTGGGTCAAATTCATCATAAATTCTTTTTATGTGTGTTATTACTTTGTGTATTATTCACACTCTTTAAAAACAATCTTTGTTAAGTCAAGGTTGATATGTTAATTGGAAAAGACCTTATTGTAAATTTAAAAAGTAGAGAAACATTAAGGACATTAATGTACTAGTGAATTTCAACGTAAGGAAACACATAATGGATGGCAATTCATTCATGAATTTAAAGGTGTGGAAGAACCTTTTATTCTCAATATATATGGATTGTTTCAGTAGTAATATATATATATATATATATATATATATATTTGTTGAATGTAAACGAAGTAACTTTCTTATCTTGTAATGGTCACATTTTCGGGTTTTTTTACAGCTTTTACTGTTTCTTGAAGAGTTCATGGCTATGAATAAAAACAGTATTTGAAAATAACATGATGTCTTGTGTCTTGAATAGTACATAACTCATGGGTTATACTAACCATAATTCCTCCAGAGGAAACGCAGTACACCATGCCTTGAGATCAAAGAATATTCTTTGTCTGAGCCCTTAGGGCAAGGAGAAGGATCTCATACCTTCCTGACATTGAGGAGAAGTCTTCTTTTGAAACCCAAAGAAAAAATAAAGATCACATACCCTCTAGGGATCAAACAATCTTCTTCCTCTGAGTCCCTAAAGGCCAGAAGAAGGGACTGCACACCTTAATAACATTGACTTCTTACTCTGAGACCAAAGGACTTAGATATTGAGATGAAGGAGACGAAATGTATAGGACAACTCTCTACCAAAGTGGTAATCTTCTAGGGTAGTGATAAAGATATAGGTGTGAGAAAGACAAAAAATAGTACCTAAGTGGTAAAGTAATCAAGTTAGCATTCTTGTCATTTGTATTGCCATGTATTGCATAGTAATAATTCTATTAAATTATACATGTTCATCAAGTGACATTTTTTAAAATTTATTTACCTTTAATGCAAGTAGTGATGTATATAGCTACATGTAATGCAATTAGTAATATGTGTATAGTTTAATGCAATGTAATTAGTGATATGCTTACAGATAACATGTAATGCAATTAGTGATATGCTTACAGATAACATGTAATGCAATTAGTGATATGCTTACAGATAACATGTAATGTAATTAGTGATATGCTTACAGATAACATGTAATGTAATTAGTGATATGCTTACAGATAACATGTAATGCAATTAGTGACGTGTAGTTTACATGTACTACAGTTACTGACATGTATAGTTTTCATGAAAATGCAATCATCAATATGTGTATCTTTCATGTAAATGCAATTTTAGCATTAGTAAACATTTGATGTCTGCTAAGATTTTGTTACTTACATTAAGTTGTATTCATTAGCAAATAATTCTTAGGAAATCTGCACAACTATGACACCTCCTGAAGCCATCACCATCAGTTACTTGTATTTCATTTCCAAGTTTTTTAATACCCAGATCCATTATAAATCCAAAAACAGTGACAATAAATAATAATTACTTTGCCTGCATCCACATATTGTGTGCAAATGACACTCATTATTCTTCAATATCCTGTTCAGAAAATAATAACTATTTCATATGGATCAGAACAGTACATTATATGTCAAAAGTGGACTGGGTAAAATAGATTCATTGTGTTTCCTTCGAATTGTCCACTATCACATTAATGTTGGGAATATAAGCACTACCTTCCAAATTCAGCCCTCCCAAAGATGGAATTTCATCATTCTGTGTATAATGTATAGATAAAGGGCAATAACTCTTGCCTATTACATCCTCTTGTATAATCAGTGTCAGAAGTGGGCTAGGTAAACTAAGATCCATTTTATTCCTGAGTGTAAATAAAACACTTGCACACTGTAGTCCTACAACGTAAGACACATCACCTGATATTTTTGTTTGGGGGGGGATGGGTCTTACAGTCTAACTAACGGCTGTGTGTGGCGTGTTTTGATGTCAACTAACAGTGTAACAAAAGTCAAATTTTCAGGAATATCACACAATACTGGCAACCAATAACAATGCTTTTCTACAAAGTAAATAATGTTTTAGTCAGACTTTACTTACCCTGATGTCTTTCTCTAATAAATTCAAAATTTCAAAAAAGAAATGGACCTGTTTTCAAGTTTTGTTGGCCTACATTTCAGTTGGCTGGAAAGCAATGAAAGGTGGGAATGCCAAAATCGGGTTAAGTTGAAATATTATTCTTAAACGAGACGAATAAAAAATATATTATGCCTTTTGGAACTGTATGCAATGTTTTGTTTTATTCAATTAACATATCCGCCATGTGAACCTACTTGAACACACTTTAGTGAACCTCGACTACCGTCGCATTGCAACAAATTCAAATGTAGGTCAATGAAACATGAAAATGTGTCCATTTGCTAATATCATATTTTGATTCCACCAGGATAAAGACAGCACAGTAAGTATATTAATTACACATAAATTAGTGGAAGTGTGTTGATATAGGCTGCCATGTGTGTGAGATATTCCTGGAACTATGACTACTCGTTTCGATGTCAACTGACATCAGAACACACTATACCAGGCCGCTATTTGGGTAGCAAGATATAGCACTAAAACAAAACCAACATGTGCTATGTCTTGCATTGTAGGACTATTGCAAATTGATGCTTTAATGTTTACCTTCGTAAACAAATTAAAATGATAGTTATAGTTCTGGTGTTTGTGTTTTATTCAAATGTGTGTTGTTGTGCCATCTTTTTAGATACCCATCACATCCTCCTCTATGCAAATGCACCAATTAAGTCAAAACAACATAAGCCTCTATACCCTTTGGCATATCATAATAGCCTATCCATTGTTGAAATAACTTATTCTGACTTTTAACTGACTTGTATGCAGCTTAGAAGCTCCATAAAAAGTTACTTATTCTTTGCATAATAAAGTGAAATGTTAGTCTATACAAGAAAACAGTTTAAGCTAGAACAATATTATTTTATGCCTTATGTCCATTTCAAATATGTGATATACAATCATCACTATTTACAAAAGAATTACTAGACCAAGACCAGACAACAATCACAACTCATAATTTTATACAACTATTATACCCTAAATCATTTGTTTATCTTTTATAACATAAATAAAAAAGCAAAGCAAAAAATTACATACAAATTAAAATATATAAAATGGCCAGTCCTAACACAAACACGATATAGCATGATGACAATAATACAGCATTCACATATGAGACACACAGGCCATTAGATTATTTCTTGGATAAGATCACTAAATTGTAGGGATCATGATATAGAAACCAGCCACAAGACCTAGTGTCTGAGGAGGGAAGTATTTGTCATCAAAAATATACCGGGAAGGTTAACAAATGGACATGAGACCTTACGAGTACGACCCACCGTCAAAATAATAAAACGCAAATAACAAAAACCTGCCTGTGCAGAAAATTAACATATTTTTTCATCCAAATTCTTTTTGTTTTTTGGGGGTGATTTCTTTTACAGAATAACTAACATGAACACTATGAGGGATTTAGAAACGCATGCAAGACTGTAACATTTTGGAATGGTGGGGGGGGGCACCTAAAAATCCAAAACCTTAACATAGCAAAAGGGCCGAGAAGTGCCCACAAATAAAACAGTAGACAATTCACCATTTGTAAAAGAACTTGATAAACAGTCCACTTGTTGTGGAACATGATCAGTGGATTATAGATTGGTATGACTATAATACGCATTGAAAAAATAGAACGCAAAGGCAATAAAATACGCAGTGGAAAAATGGAACACAACTGAAATAAAATAAGAAATCGACTTACTTAAATAAAATGCTACTTTCAACACTCAGTTTAACTTTAATTCATTTTTTATCTATTTGTTTTGTTATTGTTGTGTTTTGCCAAGGAAATGTGTTTCACTATTTTATTATTTCCAATTATCTTCTTCTACATTTTTGTTTAATTTCAATTACAAGTATCCGTACAGGTAAAACACATACCCTTTGATATATGAATGAATCCATTGTGCCTAACAATTATCTGTTAATTACTTTATCACCCATTTATTTAGGGCATTTAATTAGACAGTTTGCCCATGGCAAGAAATATAATTTCATTCACTTCATTCCATGTTGCAATCTTTTAATGTAATACATACAGGAAATGCATCTAGTGTAACTTCCATACACTAAAGAGTTTGGAAAGAAAGAGCATATAATGAGGTTACCAAAAATGGTTATAGCAGAGTTCATCAAAATTCTTAATCATTTAGGCTTACATATCAAATCTCGTCAAAAATGAAGCTCAAAGCCAGAATAAAGCAATGTGCGTGTGTGTGTGTGTGTGTGTTTGTGTGTGCATGGCAATCTCAGGATATGAGTGAGCATGCACATCAACATATGAGGACTATGACATATCGTACAGACCGAATATGGTATTATCCTTCAAGAGATAGTATCTAGAGTGTTCACAAGCTCAGCCACTCTCAGGGAAGATCACATTATTAATATACTAGGATGTTACCTATTCATGAGATCATAAAAACTCTTAATCATTGAGGCTTATATCAAATCAAATCAGAAATGAAGCTTACAGAGTGTTCACAAGCCAGTATCAACTGGAAGAGAGACAATGCAAACTAAACGTTAGAAAAAAGTCCATACACTAATAGAGTACTTGGTTATATGAACTGTAATACTGAACAAAGACAAAGGGAACATTCTGAATACATTTAACTTCATGACTCCTGTGGAGATTTACAGACAGGCCATTTATGGCTGGATGCTCTCTCCGAAATATGGCTAAATCTTTAAGCCACAGAAATGCATGATAAAATCTTAATTAATATAACATGCCCAATGTACATGGAAATTCATTGGTTACAAGATGTAAATTGTATGTGACACCTTTTATGGTGGGATGCTTTCTCTGAGATTTGGTTATATTTTGGACAGTTTTAGAGAGATAAATGTACAGTGACAATGCTTTTACTTAGTAATGACTATATTTAAAGGCAGATTGGTGTCTTTATAGAACTTCTGAAACCCTTTATGCCATAATGCTATCAAATTTCATCAAATTATGTGGTTTCTGAAAAGAAACTGTTTAAATATTTTATTACTGCATCCACATTAGTTGGAAAAGGATTATTAACATGAACAATTGAGCTCTCCATCTGCCAGAATACTTTGTCTAATTTTGCTGGATTCTTTTCTAATATTTTTTAGAAGGAAGTTGTTCAAGGTGTTGCTATCAACATCAGCCACAGTTGATAATTGGTTCACGTTATTTAAAGCAGAGTCCCAAGTGGGACTGAGATTACTCGCATGGCTGACATCTGCTTAAGATTCAAATTTATTTCAATTCTGCTCAAAAGGTTTTGTAAAGAAATTATTTAATATTTTGGTATCTTTAGAATGGCAGCCATGTTGAATGGTAGATCAGTCAATGTGCCATTGTTGCATCTTTTTTTCCAAGAAAATTCCCTTAAAATGTTCCAAAGGCCACATAAAGTATACTTAGAAGTAATGATAAAGGTCACTATGGTTTATTTTACATTCAACTGGATGTGTTGGGCCGTACCATAAAGGTCATGAAGCCTTATGACAAATGACTGTTGGGCCATACCATAAAGCTCGTGTGACCTTGTGACAAAATGGATGCTGGGCCATACCATATAGCTCATGAGGCCTCATGATACAATGGATGTTGGGCCATGTCATAAGCTCATGTGGCTTTATGACAAAATGGATGTTGGGCCATACCACAAAGCTCATGTGGCCTTATGACACAATGGATGATGGGACATACCATAAAGCTCACGAGGCCTTATGACACAATGGATATTGGGACTGGTCATAAGCTCATGTGACTTTATGACAAAATGGATGTTGTACCATACCATAAAGGTCATGCGACCTTATGACACAATGGATATTGGACCATACCATAAAGCTCATGTGGCTTTATGACCAGGTAAACTAATGAGGTGAAAGCCCAGAGAGCATTCTTTCTGTACAAATTGGTTAATGTCTGTGAAGCAGTTTTAAGTCTTTTCAAGGGACAGTCATATCTGATCTCTAATTGGCATCTTATTGTGAAATTTATAAAAATATAGTTTATGTCAGAGTTCATTAATTTTTGAACTTCTGTACTGTGTTTTTAAGAAGAATTTCTGACAGCCATTAAATAGTCAATCTGCATTGTTGATACAACTCTGAGACCCCAAACTTGTAGTTAAATTATTTACGTGATTGTTGAGAAGGGTTTTCCATTTCTTTTTGTAATGGCAAATATAATTTATGGGGAACAGTGTCACTGGTACAAATTGTGCATGTCCTTCAAGCTAGAGTGTTTTCTATCCAGTCTGAACATATTATTTCTGCAGATTTTGAGAATTAATTTAAATTTGTTTATATGTCTTGTATTAACTTTGAAATTGCCAGCAGCTCAGCATTATTGTAATCAATTATGAAACTCCATGACATGCTGCTTTTGTCAAATTTGGGAAAATTACATGGAGTGGAGTGTGACAAAAATATTTGCCACATTATCCCCCAATCTGAACTGATAGACATTTTGATCAATTAATGTCAGTGATGTTCTCTGGTATTTATTTCTTGCATGGGGGTACAATCATTTTGCTGGCTGTAATTCAGTCCCCATCCACTTCATTAATTTTATAAATTTACTGACTTTAAAAGTTGCTTTCATGCATTCTACTAATGGCTAAAATATAAAACACAAAATAGAATCAATACTGGAATATCCATGAGGATGTCTGTTTCATAACACAGTGTATAAGAATTTCGTGCCAAACTTAATTACTTTAACCAAATTAAACTAATGAAAATAAAGATTGCTAGGAGGGTTTTATAATGCTATATTACAGAGGATCCAAACGATGAAACTAACTTGCATTGTATTGATAATCATGTTCCTTTATTTATCAAAAGCATAAAAATTGAAAGATATTATGAGATTATATTTAACCTACACCCTCTGATGAGCATATGCTTCTGAAATGATTAGGTATTGTTGTAGTGCTACTTAGCAGGCATCAAACCTTATCAAGGGATGTAACTGTATTAATTCACTCCTTTAATCAAACATTCGTTCAGGTTCATGCACCTTTCAAGTTCAATAGACCACAAGAGTTACATATAGATATAGTAGGAATAATCTCCCTTCCACAATATGGAAATATATATAAAAGAAACATCAAATTTTATAAATACATGTAATAATTGTAATTAAAAAAATATGTGGCACAGGTTTAGTATATTTAAAAATAGCCAGATTCTGCACATGCTGTAAAAATATATTTTCAAGTAATTTGTTCAAAATGCATTTACATGCCTACCGTTTATCAGTTAATTTTTATTTTTATGAATTGTTTATGATATTTATTAATATAACTAGAGTGCCCTTATTCAAATGTATCTTTTCATATTTAACATTTTAGGCTTTGACAACATGGACAATTTCAAATAACACAAAGAAGAAAACGTGAACATTCATATCAACTGACCTTCTCCCCAATCTCACTAAATGACCTTGGCTTGGCGATGATATTGAACTGTTCCATTATCATTAATATGTGATCTTTGTTGGCATGAAGTTGTGGATGCTTCTCCTTTGTCCAGATAGCATCTGTAAAAAGCAAACAAAACCTGTTTTATATTGATCATTCTAATAACAAATTATGAGATATTGTGATAATATATTCAGTTAAATGCATTTAAGACATAATTTCATATTGTTCCCACTGTTATGGGTCACAGACTTCATACCCCTGATGACATAACATGCACACATGCGAAGGAGTAACAGCTACTAAGAGGCATTCATGCAAGAGGAGAGTAAAAACCTCTGATCTACATCAGTAATCAACTAAGCCGCTATTATAACTTGAACGCACACTTTTCAGACTAGAATGTGACAAGTTGCAAATGCATCTACATGTGCACATAAATTGGCAAACATTTGCCTGATTATTACTGACTGTAAATTTACTATGCCCACTTCCGTATCTGCACTCAGAGCTGCTGGTATTTTCCATTTCTGTGAACACAGTCTTGATCTCCACCATGTTAATTATTTTATTGCCAATAAACATCAACCACAGTTTACTAACTGTACTGAAACTTCTTTGTACTGCTGTGAGAAGACTTAAGTAGACAAGTTTTCATGAAAGCATCCGTAATGAGATGACTTTACCAGCACCGCCAGTCACACTGGTTGTTACTGTTATGGTTCCAACAACAATTCCAATTGGATTACTCTTATTAGTTGCCACAGTGATGACTTATACTACAATCAGAACAACAGTGGCTATTGCAAATAGCTTCTGGGACCACCAATATGCATGTGTATTTCCTGAGTAGTGTGGTTCTCTTTGAGATTTTATCTTGGAATTTTGTCGGTCTGCTTCAGTTATTTTCTCCCATTGGTAATATTGAGAATCCATTATAATTTTTATAATAATATTGTGATTGAATAGTATTAATGTTTGACAAGCCAAACCTGATCAGGTGCAACACGCACATGAACTTCCAACAATTTACTCATTATTACTGGTACGACTGTCATATAATCATAGATAATATCTATTTGGGAAATATTTACATTTCCGACACTTGTGCGTTCTTGTGGTGTGGCTTTAGATTCATGTAAAAGTATACCAATTACACCATTGAATAATGTCTGAAATTATCATTCTTGTCTTTGCCCAATAACTGTTATACAGACAAGTGCATCCTTGTTACTGTTGGTAAATGCAACCATGGGTTCAGAGATGAATTCCACTTCCTCACTGCAGAAACGATCTCCGGGTGTTTTTAAGCTAGGGGGTGAAGTCAACATGTTAATGCAATAATGTGGAGAAATAATGAATCTAATCTTTAAAGATGATTATGTGAGCTTAAAGTTACTGTATATCTCAGTTTAATCCAGTAAGTAATGATACTAATATTGCATAAATGTCAAAGACGTTGAGACACACATTCACTGGTATGTAATATATATGCTGGTAAAGCACAACATTATTTACTAATGTTTGTATCAGATCTCACCCACAATTAAATTAATAAATACGATCCAGCCTTGTGCACATTTAATATATTGATCTTTATCTAAAATATGCACATGATTTTAAATGCGTCAAAGCTTATTGCCCTAACTAATAATTCATTTTGTTACTATGGTGGTCAGGGCAACTCTACAATCTTTGCATCTGAGTATTGTTTTACTGCAACTTCAGCTGGATCAGTGTAATTCTAAATAAAAGCAGTTGAATATCTTAGTCTCTAATCCCCTGTTTTGGTGATTTTAGGCAGGTTATCCATAACAGCATTATGCAGCCTCGCAGTAATATAATGAATGTCCACGTTAGGTGTTTTACAATTTGTCCCAGTTGAACGTTAGCAACAACTCGGCTTGCAAACTCCGTCAAATCTGCTTTGGTTGCAAATATCTCTGTGAGCACTGAGTCATGCTAAGTAAGATCGATAAATATTAAAATTATGTATTATGTATAATATTAAGCATACTTAGAGACAATGCGATATCAACAAGTGCATGTCGTGTTTGTGAATCCTCCAGTGAATGCAATGCTTAAACAACAATTTGTGCCACAAACTGGACTGTCTCACCAAGTTTGTACTGTTAGAGTTGAATAATACAGTGATTTGCCCCAATCAACAATATTCCACTGGGTTTTTTTTGCTGCAGTCCTACCACCTCTGACTTTGAAAATTGTAATGTCAAAAAGGTGATTTAATGTTTGGTAGCATAAAGCTGATTAAACTGTGTTTGCATCCACCACACAGGGACATTTCCATCTAACTTCATTGTGAAAGCCTTAATGTGACTCAGCAATCATTTGAATTCACACTTTTGATTTTTTTCAGTCTGCTATGGGCCAAGATCAATGTTAACTTCAGTAATGGACATTGTTATTTCATGCCATTGGTTTAATTACAAACTGAAAACTTCCTATGAATTTTCCACAGGTACGTCAATGATCTTCATTTAACCACATGTACCCTCCAACAATGAAAACTTATTTGAAAAGATTACATCAAAACATCTGTAACCACCTATGGTGGGGTGAGCAGTGCTGACATTGTCAGTGAGAATGAGACCAACTACATGTGCATAAAAGTGCATGTCTACCATACACTGCTTAAAAATCATACAGAGGGTATAGATGGGCACTAGGGTGAGCCATTGATGATTGTTTCCCTTTATGCACATGCACTCAGAATCACCAGCTAAGAAAGTGAAAGAAAGCAGAACAAAACAGAGGAACAGTGGAGCATACCATTAAAGAAAAATGGAGAAAAAGCACATCCATCAGGATTATCCGTGTAACTTATGTTCACGTGATTGTGAAGACTGCAAAAGTCAATAATCCTTTCATGACAGGGTCTAAGCATTTTCAAAAGCTTCCCTTTTTCGCCACACATTTTATGGATAATACATTATTACCCAAGGCATTCTTTCACATCAAAGAAATCAGTAAGCTTGCAGTGAAAAATGCTTTATTTGGATTATAGGGGGAGTGGGGATGTCATTGTTTTTATTAGTTCTTTTTTAAACTTTGCTTAAAAGACTTAAATGTTTAAGTGCATCTTACTAAAAAGAAGACAAACCATTAGCCTCTATGTTTTTGGAAAAATGTGTTATCAGAAGAAGTAAAATACTTTTGATGAAAGCACACATTATATAACGTGCAGAAAATGAACTGATTACTGTGCATGTTTGTTCAATTGGTAATTGTTAGATTGAGAAAGAAGCTGTAAAGCAAGTAGTGATTTCCTATTTCAAGCTGAAGAAATCATGGGTCAGATGAAAATTTGTCAGTACAATCTTGACCACAAAATTTTTCACTTGACACCAGTTTTGGCAATCAGGTCATTTTTACCCTCAGGTTTACACCCCTAGGAGAAACATTGATATTCTGTGGGCCCCTTACTTGTATTGATTTTAAAAGAAGATTTTAGTAGCATGGATGGCAGTCCAGCAATGGTGCATTGCTGTAAAAACCAATGCAACTCTTTTCAGATAATACATCAACTGTCCATCAACGTCATATCAATGTTTCTCAGAATACAACTATAATCTAATGTTTAAGGCACATTCGGACTTTCTGCAGGATATATTTGTATTATATACTTAAGTGTGAATATATAACATTATTGGCAAAATAATTCATATTTGTTCATTCCTGTACATTCATGTGTGAAAAATGTCCTTGTATTTTCACAAGGAAAGATTTTTACAAGATGCCATTGTGTTTATCTACTGCAAAATGATACCTGCAACAACAAATGATCTCTTATTAAGCTGGAATAAATAAACTTAAACTACATTATATTCTATAAAAATCGAAAATAAGCTTTACTGAAGAAATGTGACTTGATAATGTTCACATCTCAGTAAAGGCATAACATACAAATTCCTTACCAGTTATGACAAACCTAGTGTGATGCATTGCTGAATCAGACTTGCTTTATGCAGACATGCCTACCCCAGAAAACGTTTTTGAGAGATGCCACCACCAAAAATGAGGGACAGAACATGAAAATGAGGGACATCAGTATGTTAGCATGAAATAAACATAATAAATTCTCTCAAAACATCATTAAATACCAGTAATGCATATTTAAAATAAATATTTTTGTATAAAACCCAGTACCCACCTATTCAAAATATATACAAATATACAAAATTCAAGTCCAGGAAACATCTTGAATTTTCCTTGATCATTGCCTCAGTTTGCAGAAACAGTGAATAGGCAATTCCGCACTCTTTCATCTAATTTTAATGTAGTATTGGCTGCTATTTTAACAATAGCAGTTCCTTTTGTTCTACCACACTGAAATTGTTTAGCAATGTCAGATGCACTAAACATAATTTTAAAAGCCTTTGAAAATGTATCAAGTGTGCTCATAGGCAGATTGAGTTCAGTAATGATATCTACTAACATAACTTCAGCTCTAATTACATCAGACATAGGCATAGAAGATGAAGTCAAACTAGATCCAGCCTATAATAAAAATAAATCCAACAATTTTCTTAGAGCATTTAACTTCTTTTTCAAGATCAAAATGCCTTTTTCCTGAAATGTGTTTATCAAACATTCCTCCAGACTTTATTGAAAATTCACAATTACAGATGTTGCAGAAAGCATTTGTGTCGGCATTTTTTCCTGGCTTCAAGAATTCATACTCAGTGTATTCTTTTCGAAAACATTGAGCATTTTTAAAGTAAGTTTTGAATCACTTTCATCGATATCCAATTGGTTTTAGAAGCCATGAATTTTTTGTCCAGAATCAAAAAACAAATCAATGTAAACAGAATGTAAAAGAGTATGTGAATGTAGACTTTTGTATCAGAACCTCCGCAGAGCACACAGGTTTGCAATGGCTATTTTAAACCATCGCGCATGCGCAGATTTGATAATTTCCTGTTCTGGTCGGTGATAGCATATTTTATGACATGCAGATTTTTTATCCCCTCTTTTACGGATTTTCAACACTAAATGCGTACTTGTGGGACCCAAAGGAAATTTTGGTATTTTGTGGGACTAATACGCAAAATGCAGGACCATAGGCATGTCTGTTTATGGCAAGATAGAGTCGAACAGTTTACAGAATGTCAAAACAATTATTACTATGATGGGCTAGATGATCCCAATCCCACTGCTTTCTTAAGACACTGATATTTATGTAATCTTTCTATGAACACAATATAAATAGGCAAACAGGGTATGGAGGGGTGCTGAAGATTCAATTTGGTCTTATAGGCAGTGATTCTGGAACAAGTTTTATATGTAACAAAATTACAATTTACTTTTTTTCTGTGCAAATACCAGATATATTTCACCTACTTGTACCACAATCTGTATATTTTAATTTCTGGTGTCACCACTCATTAAAATATCACTGTTTTATGCATTATTATTATTATTATTATTATTACTAAAGCGATTTTCATTTCTAGATCATATCCAGTGGTCCCTTATTTTTCTTCTGATCAGGCACCTTTGACTACACTTCTAGGGCTGTATCATGAAGGAAAAAATTTACATTGCCAAATTACTTTTTTCAAATATGTTGGCAGACTGGGTATATTCCAGTAACCATTTCCTCATTAAACCTGCAGTGATATGTTTCTTACCTGACAAGCTCCTTACCATATTCATCTGTTGAAAATTACCTATTTGTGATGTGGTCTTTAAATCTTGTTTATTACAAGTATTCTGAAATGGGGCCAGACAGACATTAAGTGATACAAATAGAAGCAAACTACCTATCACACCATTTATTTTGTACATCTTTTAGTATGGCTGACTTGCACATACCAAGTTAAATGAATCTATGTGAAATATAATCTGCAACATTGAGGATGAACAAATAAACGAAAAAAAAAATTTATATTCCTCTCACAGTTTCATTGGTGAGGAGATAACAATGAGACACATACTTCTGAAACAGGCTACACAAAGTAACAAATGGACATACCAACAAGCTCTGGGGAAAGAATTCCTTTGTTCTTGAAGTCAGACCATTTCTGAGTGACAGCAACGTCACCAGGGCTGTTTGACTGCAAGCCATTGTCAGCAGGGCTGTTTGATTGAGGGACATTGTCAGCATCATTGTCAGCAGGGCTGTTTGATTGAGGGACATTGTCAGCATCATTATCAGCAGGGCTGTTTGATTGAGGGACATTGTCAGCCTGACTATCTTGTAGGTTAGGATGAGCATTGATGAGGTGTTTCAGGGCATCAATCAACCACTCTGGGTCCAACACAATATTCTCTCTCAATACTTCAATGCTGAAAATAGTATTTCACAGGATGTGGAATTAAGTAATGATTCTTCTCTGATGCATAACAGTTATAATTCACATGATTAGGAATTAGGTAATGACTATTATGTTGGTTTAAAACAGCAGGATTTCATAGGATTTGGAATCAAGTAATGACTCTTTTCTATTGTATACAACAAAATAGCAGCATGTCATATGATTTGGAATCAAGTAATGACTCTTTCATGTGATATAATCTAACCTTCATGTTTACGGCACTAAGTCAAATGAGCTGATCTTTGTTTTCCCATTTCGAAAGGAAAATAACAATAAATAATTATACCTACCTACCTACCAACCTGCCTCCCTATCTACCTACCTACCTACTACACACAGACATTCTGTTCACTGTGGATCAATTAAATAAATTTATGTAATTTCCTTTTCTGATAAATAAATCAGAATAAAATATTAAAACTTTACATCCTCTGACAACATTATGATCTGAGTAAAAATAATTTCAATTAATGGCCACTCTAAATACTAAGTACCATCATGTATGAAATTAAATGCCATTTAAAAACACATTTTCTGTCATGAGAGGATAACATCTGCATTCTCACAATTTAATATTCTGCTATATGTTCATAACTAACTGCAGCTCTTGTGCAGACGTTTGATATTTGACCTTCTGACCCCAAACCTGGGAAGTTACTTCCATTTGCCATCAACGTCAATTTTTATATATTTCTTCTTTATGCCAAGTTAAAGTCAATCAGAAAGTCTGTTAACTGCAATATGGAGAACTAAAGTTATTGTGCAGAAACAATATCTTCTTCACTCACAGTGACACTTATTTTGACTGACATATGTCAAGCTGTGAACACAAAAATTCACAAATGTAATGAAACTGTGCAGGAAACAGGAAAGCTTGGAACACAAAGCTGCTATATTGTTTATTATTGCTGGCATAATTAATGTTTCTTTATATATATATATATATATATATATATATATATATATAGATTATTTTATCTGCCAAAACGAGACAGATAATGTATGCAGCCTGGTAACTTGATTTATGAACTTTAAAGAATATAAACCTACATTATATTCCCGATCTCTTCCTGCCCCTGGTGATGACTTATGCACTTCGACACTGTTAGTCACACCCTTAAAGTGTATACATCTACATTATATTCTGATCTATTCCTGTCCCTAGAGAGAAGTTCCCCACTCACAGACTTCGACATTGTTCTTAGCCACACCCTTAACATATATGCACCCACATCATATTTTGGATTCTGGTTCATGGTGACTAGGGCCCGAGTTGGAAACTTGTCATAATCAAACTTTTAAAACTAAACAACTACATTATATTACATGTGGAGCTAATCTGTGCAATTAATATGAATCCATGGATCCATCCATATCCCCACCCGTGGGCCCAGTTTAGACCATAATAATTGAGAAGCTATGGAAACCACTGCGATCCCTTCAAAGGGAGTGGCTAAGGCGAGGAACTTCTGCCTGTAACACTGTGGGCATGAGTCCCAAAAGTTTATCAGCCTTAATTGGGTAGACAATTTTCCTAGATCATGTTTGATTAATGATCATCTTAGGTATGAATGAAACAATATACAGTCTGGGCAAAACATTAAGAAAATCTTTTTAAAAGTTTTAATTTTTTACTTATTTGAATATTTACAGTTTCTATTTATTTAATAAGAATTAAAGATTGTTACAGAATGAACAAGTATGGTCAAGTTTAATTCAGTCTGTTGTTACATTTTCATACATTTGTTATGTCATGCATTATTCTTCAGCTTGATACTAGAGATTGTTCAAATGCCTAGGAAGTATTATTTTACTAATTTATGTCTCTTTTATTTCAATTTATGACTCATATATAAGAACACTATATTTTTCTCTTTTCTGTAAGGGGGGTAATTCTGCGTAAATTCTGCGATTCACAACAGACCTCATCAAAGAATACTTCTCTGCAATTAAAAAATAATGCTAATTAGTTTATGTTTTTTATCAAGTATGGTCAAATTGAATTCAATGACTTTCAACAAGAAATTGTTTACAAGATTGTTTATTATAATGGTGTATTTCATAAATAAAACGTATTCATGCCAGGATGCTTTCTTTCAAATATAGTCCAATTCTGCTCAGGAGTTTTTCAGCAGTTGTTGAAAGGTACCGGTATTTCCGTTTTTGCATCAGTGACCATGTTTGCTCTCAACAGTTGTAGCACTGTATTTATTATTTTGGGAGAAGACGTCATTTATGTTTTGTTTTGCTTTTTTCAGTTCTAGTGTGTTTTCTTTCAAGGCTGGTTATGATCATCAGTTACCGAGAAGTCATTTAATTTTTTGTTGGTGTTTATAGTAAAGATTACCATATCTGATGATATATGTGCAAAGTGTGAATAAAATACCTTTAACAGTTTGAAGACTTATACTCTGGAAATCCCTCCACCTGCCAGTTACATCATGCAGGTAGGATATAAAGTGCACAACCCTCATTAGGATGGGATATAACGTGTGCAGCCCTCATTAGGAAGGGATATAAAGTGTGTAACCCTCATTAGGATGGGAAATAAAATGTGCAACGCACATTAGAATGGGACATAAAGTGTACAACTATCATGAGGATGGGACATAAAGTATGTAATCCTCATTACGAAGTTATATAAAGTGTACAACCCTCATTAGGATGGGATATAAAGTGTACATCCCTCATTAGGATATGATATAATGGGTACAAACCTCATTTGGATGGAATGCAATGTGAGCAACCCTCATTAGAATGGTATCTAAAGTATGCAACCTTCATAATGATGCTGCTTTTGTTTAAAATTTCAGGTTGATTAAGTGACATTTAAAGTCCTTAACTTGAGAATTTAACCGGTATTGATTTGTTGAGCTTTGTCAGTCTATGCTAATTATAAAGCTTTCATTTGAACATGTTTCCTTAAAGGGGATCAACTCTGGCTGTAATTATACACAAAGCTGTGAGAGCTGCATGGTAGCTTGATCTGTGTTAAAAGTCTCTGATCAATTATTGATCACAAGTATTGACATTAATTAACTTCTACAAGTATAATAACCGTACATATTAAAGTCAATTATTGATCACAAGTACTGACATTAATTAACTTCTTCAAGTATAATAACCGTACATATTAATGTCAATTATTGATCACAAGTATTGACATTAATTATCTTCTACAAGTATAATAACCGTACATATTAAAGTCAATTATTGATCACAAGTACTGACATTAATTAACTTCTACAAGTATAATAACTGTATATATTAAGGTCCATCGAATTAATGTTTGTGAAGGACAAGGAGATTTTAATGCTCATGTAAAAACATGTTGTAAGCATCCCACCCATTATTACCCCCAATTGTTAACCCAACTCTGAAACTCGCAAACCTGTGCTTGCCGATGCTGCAGCAAATGCTTATGGACCCTTCACATTTGAGCTACTGTTCGAGAGTTGCAGCTTGCTAACACTGATTGTTCTGTATCTAGGACACCAGTAGCTTCTGATGCCCTAATTTTCATCCTAAAAAAAATAATCTTATTTTTGAGCCAAGTTTCCACTGCAAACTTTTAAAAGTAAGACTTGCTTATTGTTTCTTCTGATATTTTCAAGTCAGAATATTTTGGGAGAGCTAGCTTATCTCACTGATTACAATCCTTTTTCTCATAGTATGGATAAAAATGATTACTATCTACTCATATTCCAAAGTTTTTCTTCATTTTAATGGCAGTTTGTATTGGCTATATCATGTTGAAGAAATTAAAGCTAAATGCCCGTCCCATGGGTAAACTGAGGCAGATCAATTAAGCTGACCTGGGTAGATATAAAACCCATGCGTCCAGAATTCTGAGGCCAATGCTGTAGCAATACTGTGCACTGATAAAGGTGACTAGAATAGATAAGTGTGTAACGATTTTTTTCTTGTTTACTTAGCTTTAGCTAGTGTTTAGGTTTCATAAATGTGCTTCACAATTTTAGCTAATAAATTTCGATGAAAATACCTGTATCAGTGACTGTTTGGAAATGATGGCTTAAACTAATAAAAAAATGCTGTATCAATACTGTGTACTGGTGCACTGATGAAGACAACTAGAATAAATATGTGTATAAAGATTTTTTTTTCTTGTTTACAGCTTTAGCAAGTGTTTAGGTTTCATAATTGTGCTCCACAATTTTTGCTAATAAAGTTTGATGAAAATACCAGTATCGGTGATTTCGCATCCTGTTTGGAAATGATGGCTTAAACTAACTAATAAGGCAATCTATTGAAAACAAGTATTTGAAGCATTATAACCACTATTATATTGATATCTGACTTATAATCTTACTTGAAGTAGATGATTGTTCCCGTTTCATGCAGATATTTAAGAAATAGATCCAATTCTTCACTTTCTTTTATTTGGACAGCTCCTTCCTTGTTTAACTCTTCCACGGTACTGCGAGAAATCACCTGGATATGCAAGTTGACAAAAAACACTTGTTTAGTTTGCTAAATTAATGAATAAAATATTCAACTGCTTTAAAAATGTCATTTTGTGACATTCTTATTACATTATGTAATCACCACTTAACAAGATATAGGATGCTAACTGACCTTGTCAATATTTACATTGATATATGCATTCTAATTTGATCTTGCCAATATTCAATTAGATATGGGTATTTTAATTAAACCTTGCCAATATTCAAGTATATGCAGTTATCTTCATCGAACTTTCACTATTTCTCACTGAGCTTACAGTTTAGCTGGATCACATCAGTAATGAGTTCTGCACTCATCAGCAAATGAATGTGTATGTAGGCGGTTACATTAATGACCTTGTCAGTATCCAAGTGAACTTATTACAAGGCCTGATCATGTAAATGATGTGTTGTACTTCCTGCATCCTTCAGCCACTGCATGTGTACACCACAGGGTACACTGATGATGCCGACAGTATTCAAGGAATTTACAACCAGGCTTAATCAGCCCAGTTGTCCATTCTGTATCCATCAACAACTGGACACAAATGTCACAAGCTACACAGATGAGTTTACCAACATTCATCAACAAACGAATGTATATGCCAGATCAAACACAGATGAACTTGTCAATATAAAAACCAGCTTATTGCTTGCATTGATCACTTCAGTTATATGTCATGTATCCTGCATTGATGCTACAGACTACATTGTCTGACATCAACAGGAAAATGCATATGCTAAATACTACAGTGTCAGACATCCACCAACAACAGCATTTGTGTGCTACAAGCTACAGTGTCATACAGCAGACATCATCAACAACAGCATGTGTGTACTACAAGCTACAGTATCAGACATCAAACATCCATCAACAACAGCTTGTGTAGACTACAAACTGGTATCAGACATCAGGTATCCATCAACAACAGCATGTGTATGTTTCAGACAGCACTCTCCGGCATCACACATCCATCAATAATATCGAGTGTATGCTACAGGCTACAGTTTCAGACATCCATCAATAACAGCAAGTATATGCTACAGGCAACAGTGTCAGACATCAGACATCCACCAGCAACAGCATGTGTTTGCTCATAAACAAGTTATGGCCTACAATACCAGACATCAGACATCCAACAACAACTGCATGTGTATGATACAGGCTACAGTGTCAAACATAATTCTTCCATCAAGAAGAGCTTGTGCACACTACAGGCTACAGTGTTGAAGATCAGACAGCCATCAACAGCAACATATAATATAGCAATAAGAAAAATTTGTTTTGTTCTAGACACAGTTGACAAAACAAAAGTGATGAATGGCCTAACAGAACACAAAATTGTGCACAATTACTGAGTTGTTATCTCCTCTTATTAGCAAACACACATTATACGCACAACTCATTTGTGAAAGATAATCAAAATCATGTAATTGTAATGATTCTAAATCAAGGGTTATGACTAATATACATGAAGCTCTGTGCCAAATGTGTTACAAGTTTTAATAACATTTGCATTTCTAGTTTAAACGTTTGCTCATAAACAGGTTATGGATTTCATTTTGTGAACAAAAAATGGACTGAAGTTGTTGATGTATGTGGATTATTAATTAACTATTATTACCATAATGGATTATTAATTAACTAATTAATTATTATTATTAACCAAAAGGGAACACATTTAAACGTGGTCTGTTACTTCATATTTGAAAGTGGGTTTTTTTCAAATGCACTTGCATTTTCTTCCAGACTGAATTTAAATAAACAAAAAAAATATCAAGTAGTAGTGCCAATTTACATTCATCAATATACATACTGGTATTTCACTGTATAACTTCATGTGTACCATAAAATGATATATGTGTGGTTTATATATGGTATATATGTCACAAGGACATGGTATTTTAACATACATACTGATACTTCACTGTATGACTTAATGTATATCATAAAATGTTGTATGTTTGGTGTAGGTACCTGGACATAGTATTTTATTATACATACTGGTACTCCATTGTATGACTTGCTGCATATGATTATGTTGTATGTGTGGTGTAGTTACCTGGGCATGGCATTTTAACAGATATTCTGTATACATTGCTGTATGACTCAATGGATATTATAATGTTGTATGTATGGTGTCATTGCCAGGATACAGTATTTTATTAGACATATTGGTACTTCACTGTATGATGTAGAGATGTCATAATGTTGTATAAATGATTTAGTTGCCAAGGCCTGTGCTTTTTATGTCTTCTGATACTGAATGAAATATCTTTATGTTTCAGGGAGAAAAAAATATTGATTGCCATAAAATATATTTTTAATGCAATAAATATTATATCAAAATTTTCTGACATGAAACAGCTATTAATTATGTTATGAAAATTAGCTCTTGTGTTCCCTGCCCCACGGGAATTAGGTCCCTTATCAGAATGTATTAATTATGCACGTACTCAACAGTACAAGGGGAGTTAATTCATGTATTCAGCCTCAAAATCTTGAATCTATCCTTACACTCCTAGGGTCATAACTTGTAAACCACTGTGATTCCCAACAAGAGTAGTCATGGTGGCTCAGGGATGTTGGTGCAATTCCCACCATTGCCTCACTACTGAAATTTACTGGGTTTTTGCAGGTCATTGCTTTTAATCAATAAATATGAAGTTTTTATGGGGAAAGCATATTATTTAGAGGGATCTCATCTCTTTCTATCAAAAACTACAAATGCAAAATAAATTTATATTAATTTGAAACTAACGGCACTGAATATGTGAAATGCCATAAATTAATGCATTTACATGTGAGAACAAAACAGCAAATAGTTCTGGCATATTACTATGGGAAAATGGGAATACCATTTTAAGGTGTGTTGTTGTTGTTGCAATAGGGTTTAACACCATTTCTCAGCACATGATAGGCTATACATGGTGGCAAGTATAAATGGTGGAGGACGAACTAAGGAAAATCTCTGGAAGAACCACTGACCCACGAGAAGCTACTGGCAAGCTTTCTCACATACCCTCATCGGCCGTAAGGTGTGTTGCTTTAGTTACAACAAACGGTGCCAGTAACTGTGTTCAAGTTCAGATTTACTGACTGGAGTACTTTTGAAGAGATATACGGTGATCATATTCACTGGAGTACATGACTATATATATATATATATATATATAATATATATGTATAGTATGTATGCTGTATCAATGATATACCACTAGATGTATAAATTTTTCATTAAAAGGAAACGAGCTTGCTGAGTTTCCTTTTAATGAAAAATTTATACGAGTGGTATATCATTGATACAGCATTACATACTGTACATATATTTTATTTATATCACATACAAATACATATATTTGCCCTTTGAACGGAGTTCAGATTTACAACAGGCAGCTGTGTATTGACTGAGCGAATGAACTCCTCACATCCCCCAGTGTGTCCGCTACAAAATGTAGTTCTATGCCTTTTGTGGCTATTCACAATTACCTTGCATATTGATAAGTTAATTGTTTTCTTTTTTAGTTTCTATTTTTCTTCACATTGATTAAATGACTATAATACATACTTATGATATATACATGAAAGATGGTTTTAACGATAAAAGTAGAGCACTACAAAAACACAGTTAGCTATGGCATTCACATGAACGCTGCCCTTCACGTACCAGCACTAGGAAATTAATGTGGAATATAAACTAAGTGAAATGACAAACCAAAAAGAGGTAATTAAAATATTTTAATATATTGACAGTTCATCAAAGTCATTATTCTGCTCTAGTACTACCAACAATAAACTCTCTCTCCCTCTCCCTCTCTCCCTTTCACTGGTCGGTTTGACTTTAAAACTCTCTCTCTCTCTCTCTCTCTCTCTCATACACACACACACACACACACACACACACACACATACATACACATCCTTTGGTTGGTCTGACTTAACTTTTACCATCATTCATAAGTCCAGAATCCTCTTATGTTCGTCATTTCATAGATATTAGCCTGTATCTTGCTACGATAGTCCAGAGAGAGAGAGAGAGAGAGATGGGGGGGCCTTTGGACATTTTCATATTTAACTAACAATAATCGAGTTTTAGAAAATTATAGTATGTGTAAGAAACAACGACAAAACATAACATTAAATACATCACAGTATGTGTACCACGTAACCGAGGAACTTATAATGGCGACATGGTTTGCAACTTTGTATCATTGACAAACGCTGTAGATAGATCCGAAGGAAAGTGCTCACGTATCATTACGGCGAACCATATTCTTGTAGGTAACTTGGAATAATTTCTATTTCAAGGTTTCAATCCAGCCTAAATACATTTTCTCTCTCACTCCACATTTCAGCATAGTTTGTCCGTTATGCATGAGAGTGGAGGGGGGAACAAAAATCAGAGAGGATTGTGCTGAAAATGTGTACCATATTAAATTCATTTAGAAAACGAGGATTATTAATACTTTTTATCATTATTTTCATATGTCACTAATGACTAATATGTGGAAATTCATCATTGATCTAGAATCAACTGCAGACGGTCGCTAGAATGGTTATATATGCGTATTATTGCGCCATAGGCGGATCACAATTTGATATGCCAGTAGTATTGGTATATCAAATTGCTTTATACCAACACTTTAAATGCCATGTTATTTTTAATATATGTTATATATATATATATATATATATATATATATATATATATATATATATATATATATGACAAAATGAATCTGTCCATGAGTCAGATGATACATGGAAAAATTTGTTAATGTAACAGAAGATTAGAAAAATATCCATGATGTAAGCCTTCAAGCACTTTCGCATCATCTTCCTGGGTGATCTTCAGCTTCAGGTGAATATATATATATATATATATATATATATATATATATATATATATATATTAATTAAATGGATTGACTGGAATACCTGGAGGAATATAAATTGATTAGATAGACTGACTGGAGGACATGATGGATATAAATTGATTGGAGGACATGAATTGATATATACTGAGTAGACAGAATGATTGAAACACATAGAGGGATGTAAATTGATCAGATGGATATATTGGTGTAATCGGATGGATGTAAATTGATCAGCTGAACTGACTGGAGTACTTGTTGGGATAAAGATTGATCAGCTTGACTGACTGGAGTATCTAGTGGGATATATAATAATCAAATGGATTAATTGGAGTACCTGAACGGATATAAGTTGATATAATACTTTAACATGAAAAATGTAATTGAAAAATCCAAAATTCTTATTCTTTAATATGATGCATACATCCACTGAATCATTATATAATTACATAAAATTCTCATTGTAAATTTTGACTAAAACAATCTACTTCTCTCATCTCAAGAAAAGTTTTCATTATTATTCTGAAAATGTGAAAATTCAGGAGCTGAACATAAAATTCAAAAGCACTGATTTTTACCTACTAAATGCTTTCAAGCCATTTTAACCTATAAGCACCATCTGCAAACAAAACTCCATGGATTGGAAGATTGAATTGTGGGGACATTATCAAGACAGAGTTTCCGACATATTACCGAGAAAGTTCACACATAAAAAAATTACATTAATTTTACCTTTGGCTTATATATGAAGATATCATGTCAGTTCCATATCTTTCAGTTAAAAGTTGTAATTAATAGAGACAATAATGGAATTGGGGCATTAATAATTAAAATCAGCTTTTCAAAAATCTGCTAAAAGGCTAATGTTAGGAAAACTATACGTCAAACTGATTTCAGACAAACTATATAACAATATGGAAACTTTGAAAATACTCTTCACTAAAAGCATTCTATAAATTCAAAATAAATTACAAATAATTACTGGTAGAATAGTGACAATATTTATCAAAAGGTTGTGCTGGACATTTTCATTTATGCATGTACAAGGGTGCACACTGACATCTAGAAATACTTGTCAACTCAGCCAAAGCAAAACTGAACTGGCCCTGGAGTATTGTTGTCACTTGTCTGAAGAAACTGGCAAGAATTGTGTTGTTGTTCTTGGTTATAGAGAAAGTTGAACAGCATTGGAAAAGCTGAAGTTATGGACAGATTATTTCTAATAAGATTTATGTTTGGTGACTTTCTAACCTCTAGCCAAACTGGACTGAAAGGATACAAAGTATACAGGTCCAAAATTATACTTCAGTTATTTTGAACAATATGACAACTCAAAATCAGCCCCTAAGGTCCAGTAATCTAACAGTTTCACAAAAATGGCACTGATGTTGGTCATCAAGCATTTAAATGTATACCTTCACTCCAGCATCCCTAAGCTTCATCAGCTGCTGTTCCAAGAGAAACCACCGGGTGGGTATCTCCTCTCCCCAGTATGGCTGCTGTGAAGCCACATCTATAATTTTCCTCTTCAACTTCTTCAATTCACTGTCCTTAACTGTGTTGTCAATGGCAAAGTCCTTGTCAACCAAGTGAATGATGGTTGGTTTGTCACTAAGATAAGAGCGGATTTCTCTCAAGTATTTCTGACCAAGTTCACGATGATACCGCTAGAAATGAAAATACACTCCACATTAAGTAAGAGACAACAAGTCTCCTTTATAAGAATGGCAGGTAGCATTATTTATATACTGTATATATATATATATATATATATATATATATATATATATATATATATATATATATAAAATACAATAATAAACTCTTGCTTGGTGATAAGCCATTTTGTCAAAATATTTGCAACTGTCGTCTGATGATTAACACACTCATCACTTTTGGACCATTTGGTTGCCTTCCTTAGAGATTACCAAAAATGTCTCACTCATTTCTTAATCACAGATTTTTCATTATAATAATGATATGTTTCCAAGTCAACATTCTTTAAAAATACATTTGAGCTTCATTGATTTTGTCTCAACAATTTGTTTGGACATTTGAACTGTTAGCCCAATCACAAAAGAACCATAAAGTGCAAGGTTTAATTCACTGTTATGGCCATTCAGTATAAACCTGATATCATCGATAGAAAATCGATAATATTTTCTCAGACAATGTCAAGATTCATGTATCAACATATAAATGAAAGTAACTTTTATACAGAGGTCAACTTGCAGTACATAATACTCAACCATTAGCTTACTGGAGCTATTATCACATACTATGTAAGAATTAAGTGAAATCAATTTACACTCGACACTTAAAAGTAGTATTCAGAAATAATGTGCTATGGCTGGCCAATACACTTATGATACCCAGCCTGACCACCTAATCCCTAGCCCAACCATGCTGATAAATCAATTACATGAATGTATTCTACTTTACAATTAGATGCAGTGTTAACATACACATATATAATGGCTGAACAAGACTCACTAAAGATACTCCCACTTCCACCTACCACCACCAATTTATAATTTCTGTTAAAAATTAAATGTAGAGAAATTTATTTACGTGAAAAATTTTTAACTATACATTAGCCATCTTCTGCACTGCACTCTTTGCCAATTTAAATGCCTGATGTCTAATCTTGAGTTTATTTTGTGTTCCAAGCAGGCTGCGTTCTTTGCTTCTATCACTGGTACCATTTTGTCTGAATTGGTATCAAACCTGTCTTTATTTTGTGTCATGTTTTTACAAACTGGCAATAGCTGACTCACGCATGACTGAGCTCTGGGCACACCAGACTAATTCAGCATTCACTTAAAGGCCTTCTTTTGGCATAATCTGCTCAGTGATGTCAGAACTGCAAATGTCTTTCATACTAAATATATTCATGTGTTGCAAGCCATTCTGTCTAGATTCATTTAGTAAGTGGGTCTACATTTTGTATCTGCTTTAAAGTGTGTGGTTAGTGACATATTCTGCGCTATGATAGATGTGCATGCGAAGTGCACAGGCTATGTCGTGTCTCATGGTAATGCTTAGGTCGTGTTGATGCGAATGACTGGATTTAGGGTGGTGCCATGATGCCTTGTGCCACTGTTTGCTTGCCCCAAAGAATATGCCGGTGATGCAATGCTGCTTCTGAGTGCACAATTCAAGTAACCTTTGGCCATTCTCATTAATCATGCAGACACCACGGTGTTCAAGATATGCTGATCATGATCTGTGGTCTGATTCAAATCTTGCATTTAAGTTACCAAGGAGGATCAGATTCTTGCCTGTGGTACACACTCAAGGATCTCAGGTAAAATATCACAGAAGCAGTCTTTGTCTTCAGGGGATACGTAGCAGGTTCGAGCATTTGCACTGATGACTAATAAAGCATCCAACTTTGATAAGTGCAGTGTGATTGTGCACTCAGATATTGCTATTAGTTTCTTGAACTTCTGCATCAATGGTTTGCTGACTGAAAAACCCATGCCATCTTCAGTGTTTGTCAGTGCCCATTCTCTGTCAGTATAAGGTGTAGTTTGTATCACATACTGAACCTTGCTCAGTTAGTCATGTTTCTTGGACAGCTGTGATTACTGATGTTCAGTTCATGTATCTTGCAGTTAATCAAGTACTGTCTTGCAGATGTCCTCTGTCACTTGCAGTTCATCGGCCATCCGAGGACACACAGTGCTGATGTTCAAGCTTCAGAACCTTGTCAAGAAGAAACTCTCAACATCCTGCACCCAATGTGGCAAACATCCTGAGGTGGGCCAGTACTTTACATCCTATAGGCTTCCCAATTTTGTGGCAGGCGAAATTGACCAGTAGGATGTAATGATATCTCCAACCATCCAAGGCAGTTCAGAGGCTCATAAAGCTAGACTTATAACCCCACAAAACACTGCTGCCTCCCTTGTTATACCCTTCCTGGTAAGAGGGAGGATGAAGTGTCCTATCCATGTTATATTGCACTGACAGTGCAAAGGTTTGAAGGTTCAAACATACCCTTAATCTATGCCCCTCTCTTGCCCTCACAGGCTGAGTCAGCTGAGAGGCAAGTAAAATATGTCTCGAGTCTGGAGACTGTTTGATTGCAGGGGTTGCAGAAATATGTATAAAGTGTTCACCTGCCATTTAATAAGGTTCTGTTCCAGTGTTCATATCTGGGTGAGTTCTCTTAGTCACTGGTTCTCCCAATTATAATCCAGAAGTCAGTGTTTATTATTTGAAACATAGTTGGGGCTTAGTTGCTGGCAGCCAGGGCATGTCCACATGCTGGTGAATCTGCACACTGCATCTCTGGAAGCCAAGCTTCAATGAGATCCTCAATATTTTAACGGACCAAAACCTGAACTGTTACAGTATTCTTTTTTTTCTTTTTTTTTTGTTAAATCTGGTTTGGATCGTATCTACATAAAGATCTAAACAAAAACCCATTTCCAATATTAGTTCGTTCACAAGACGGTACTATTCAAACATCCCTCGTGGGTAAGCTTTAATTTCTCTCTCTTTCTTATTTATGTAATTGATCTTCCATTTAGTAATAGTCTCACAAATTTCTTAGTTAATGACTTATGTAACTGATCATCCATTAAGCAATATATTGACAAAGTTTAGATTTGTAACCTACTGTTAACTTTGCATAATGATTACGTCTGATACTGACATTGAGCAGTTTAAGTTTGGTAAAACATAATAAGATGGTAATAATTCTAAGACCAACTGTATACAACAGTGAATCAGAGACTGACAAACACAAAATATTGACACTAGAAGAATGGATAGCCATCAACCAGGCAGAAAATCCTTTTGAGCAAAGATAAAGGAAGAATTGAACTTTTGTGAGGTTATGTATCACGTTTTGTATATACATGCCCATAGGCAGTTTTGAACAGTTATCAAGCGGAAACAAAACTTCATGATGTATGGAATGGATAGACATATCAACATAATATGACCATGATACAAAAAAAGAATAAACTTACCTTCTCCTTCTGTTCCTCTGAATAAAAGAAATTCTCTGCATCTAGGGAATATTCTTTGGAATCATCTGAATCTAGGGAAGCTTCTGAGGAATCATCTGAATCTAGGGAAGCTTCTGAGGAATCCCCTGCATCTTGGGATTGCTCTGAGGAATCCCCTGCATCTCGGGATTGCTCTGGGGAATCCCCTGCATCTCGGGAATGCTCTGAAGAATCCTCTGCATCTCGGGATTGCTCTGGGGAATCCCCTGCATCTCGGGATTGCTCTGAGGAATCCCCTGCATCTCGGGAATGCTCTGCATAATACTGTATAGGATTTCCAAGACCAGGGATGCTACCACCAGAGAAACTGGGCACAACAAGGTGATCTCCATAACTACCAGACATACTCATCAGGTTCTAAAAATAAAGAAGACCTAGTGAATAGTGAAAATATTGTTCATATAAATATATTTAAAGGATCCTGTGTCAGCATACCACCCCTGCCCAAATGATGGAGACGAGCCTATAATCCAAACATTACATAACTCATTATACAATATCCTTTGTACATGAACTGGTTAAGGTATATGTCAACTGTGGATTTCCAAGATTTATCTTGTGTATCTTAGGGATTACTTAAATGATTTTAATTTCTTTTTATTCCAGTGTGTGACTGATGGGTGCAATTTGGGTTACATAGGACACAGCTTTGCCTTTCTTCAGATATTCACTTATCAAAAAACAGCAAAGCTCTGCTTTGTCATTTTCCCTTCCTGGAGATAAATTGAAAACAAAAGAGCATACAACTTCTTTAACATTATTATCTTTTGTCATTCTTTCACCGCACTTTTGAAAGATGGTATTCTCTTGTCTGGCAAAAATCATTTTCCTTGTTTTAATATCTGCAAAAGACTGTGTACTTTAGACTAATTCAGGCTGATTTTTCAGCACATGGGAGCAGTTATTACCCTCAATGGTAATAACTCTTAAACAATAATTATCGTAGGAGAACAATATTCATGAATATGATCATCTTTAGACCATGCACATCATATCAAGTTTAACAGTGGGTCCAACAATACTGCAAAAGATAAGTTGTAATAAAGGATCTTTTACACTGTATTCAGCTGCAAGTCAAAATGGAAAGTAACTATTCCGAATGACATTATTATTCATTACTCTAAATGGCAATCATGTGCATATCAGTATCATTTTGAATGAAGAAAAATGTATATTATACAGCCATGAGCTGCAAAGGAAATTCACACGAGCAGTCATTTCAATAAACAAATGATCTCCTTTCATGTGTTATAAAATGGTTTTTCTTGGGAATATTGCTGATTAAAATCATAATACTGTAATTAAAGAAAAACACAAGCAATATATGTGACAAATTCAGAGTGATATTTTGTACCAGGATGAAAGGCATAAAGTCAAATTCGCTGGAAGGAAATAATTAAATTATCTGAAACTTACTAATTTGTGATGTAACATGATGGATGAATGCAGATACATAAGCATGGATGGACCAAAACATGGTACCTTAGGAACCATTCACAGAACATATCCAAGATACAAAAATAAAAGTTCAGTCAAGATGACAAAAGGCGGGAATTTCATGAGGCCGGATCTTGACTTGGTCGCCAAGTGGGTCAAAGATGCATGGGACTCAATTCCATCGGACATGATTGCCAAATCATTTTGAAAGTACTGTATCAGCAATGCCATGGATGGAACTGAGGATGATGCCATATTTGAATCAGACAATGACGAGAATGAGAAACAGAACAACACACTATCGGATGACACTGAAGACAATGATGACGTATACGATGACAGCACGCCCATAACAGAAGCCGAGTTTTATGAACTGTTTGGCAATTCCGATACCGAGCCAGATTTTGAAGGATTCTGAATGTGATAAAACTTTTATTATTCAGGATTTTAGTATGAGGACGTTATTATTTCAATTATTATTTAACATTGAAGATAAATTGTTTTTATTTCAACATATAAATTAGATTTCTTACTTTCATTTTCGTTAAGTTTGAAGATAATATTTATTTTAGTAATATGATTTGCCTAAATAAATGTACAGGTATTTAGAACTCACTTTGCGCATTTTGTGATGTAGTCGTGAACTTATGGGTTGGCTTATGCGCGGGTCATGCAATTTTTCCTATTTTTACCTAGTCAAATTGGGAGGTCGGCTTATTCGCGAACGGGCTTATACGCGAGTATATACGGTAATTCATGAAAATATCCCACGTCATTATGGTGGGGTTAAACCACTTCTAATACTTGACCATTAGTATGGAAAGACAAGGGAAATATACTAATAAAACAATAATACCTAACCCTGACTGCGCCTGAACAAACCCATTCGGACCACATCTTTCACACCCTGTCCTTAAATTGCTTGTTAAGGCAGACATCAAGAGGTTGTAACACTGATGTTAACCTCCTGGTATCACAGCCAATGTCGTTTTCATTTTCTTTGCGGCCTTTTTGACTTCATCTGTCTTGTGTGCTCGAAACAAGTCCCAGACAAGCATTGAAGATTTCTGAAGAAGTGCACCTGGTCTCTTATTCCAGACATTCTCCAACCATTCAATCGTTCCACTTTCGTCCATCCATTCCTTTTCATGTACACGAACGATGACATCAGCAGGAAATTTCATGCTTTTTGGCAGCGTCTTCCCTTTAAAAATTATGACAGGAGGCAGCTTTGATTCATCAGCCAAACAGGCCAAAACAACCATGAAATGTGCTTTTTCATGGCCGGTCCTTTTTATCAGAATACTTTTCTCACCAACAGCATTGACTGTTTTATTGCTTGGTAAATCAAACGTCGTAGGCGTCTCATCCATATTTCCGATTTGTGATAGTTCGAATGAGCAATCCATTCTGCGTTTAATGATGAACTGCTGAAATGATTCAATTTTTTCTTCCAAGTCTTTAGGTAGCAATACATCTGAGAGTTGGTATGTATTAGTAAATTCAGTGGCATTGTGCCACAATATCCCTGAGGCATTTACCACAGATTAAGCGTACCGGTAGTTATTGTACAACACTCTACAACTAACAAACCACTTTGTTATACAAACAACTAAACAACAATAGAAGATAAACTGTGGCTGCCTTTCACTTCTAAAACACCTGTCAAAGAAATCCCTCAAATTATATTTTTAACAATTAATCACACTGATTCGTATATGCTACTTGCCTGTTATTTACCCTTCCTAGGCACGTGTGCAACAAACCCCTATGGAGCCTCTCGCTATGGTTGCTGTAAGACTAACATACATGTACATGTACATGACTCTCCACACCAAAATGGTTGTGTCGTAAATACCTTCAGTATCGCAATTCATAAATCTTTTTATTTACCATAGTTTCTTTTCATATTAACACTGAAATAAGCTAGCGTGCATTTGTACCGCAGAGTTTAATGATTACTGATTAGTTGAGGGTTAAATACTTCATTGAGAGATTACTAATATGGCGGTTCTTTTGGAAAATAGACATACCACCGTAGCTCAAATAACATGTATGGCAGAATTTTCTGGTGGGTGGACATCTGTCATATAGATGTCAAGTATGGTAATACATGTTTTTCATGCCTTATCCTACCAGTAAAGTTAGAAAAAATACTTGTTTCACTTCAAGACAGCACACATCACATGAGCCATGTGGCATCATTATGCATGTGATCTCATCTTCGGCGATTGACAGTAACAATAAATACCGGTAATCAAGAAGAAAAGCTCTAAAATTTTCAGACTTAGACCTTGGCCCGCAGATAAGCTGACCCCCTCCCCCTTCTTCAAGGCTTTATTTCTGTCCTAATTCTTCGGCTTATACGCGAGTATATACAGTATATGTCAACTTTTATATATATAAAAGCACAAAAATGTGATATCATTCATGGTAGGACAATATTTGTCTTTAGGAAAGAAACTTAGTAGTCACCATCACACATACCTCAGAATATAAAAAGGCATGGAAATTTTCTTCCAAAAAGTGTATTTAAATGGTGCTTTAACTGTTGTGAAATGTTGTGTCTTATCTTTTTTAATTGTCCTTATTGTTCTTTTTGTTGTTATTGGTATTGCTATTATTATAGTTAGAACTATTATTGGAACTATGCAAGAAAATTAGATGATCAGCAAAGTTTGGAAAGTGCTAAGTTATGTAATCCAACCATAAAAGCTGACAGGAGCTCAGATGGCAGTTTGGATCATATCAGTCAGGGAGTCCTTATGCAAGGCTTTTAATCCAACTGTCTTGGCACTAATTAATCTCATTAAATTGTTGTGCAATAAAACAATAAACAGAACATAAAGGACTGTTATGTCTTTTCTTTTTACATGCATCCTTTAAATTCTTTAGATGATTTATGTGTATTACATATACTGAACTGATGGCAGTTAGAGATTTCCTGTCACTTTTCAACATTACTTTTCAGCCATCAACTAGGCCAATGTCAATAAAAACTATTAATTTAAATTATTTACTACTAATGTCTTCCTAACAGATTGACGTAATGGACTAGTATCTGAAATTAGTTGTTACTTGAGGAATCACAATACCTAGTCATCAGCTGTAAAGGCAAATCATATCTGTGATGACAATACCAAGTAAATAGCTGCAAAGACAATTCACATCTGGGATGACAACAAATTACCAAGTCACCAGCTACAAAGATAATTTACATCTGAGATGACAAATCCAAGTCACCAGCTGCAAAAATAATTTACATCTGAGATTACAATACCAAGTCATTAGCTACAAAGACAATTTACATCTGGGATGACAATACCAAGTCATTAGCTACAGAGACAATTCACATCTGGAATGACAATACCAAGTCATCAGCAGTACAGACAATTCAAATCTGAAACGATAATCCATTGAATCATATCTACTCAATAAAGCTATTAACTGAAATTATTTACTAATAATGTCTTCCTAACAGATTGATGTAATGGATTGGTATCTGAAATTTGTTGTCACTTCAAGAATAACAATACCTAAGTCATCAGCTGTAAAGACAAATCAAATCTTGGATGATAATACCAAGTAAATAGCTGCAAAGACAATTTACATCTGAGATGACAATACCAAGTATCTAGCTGCAAACACAATATACATCTGAGATGACAATGTCAATTAACTGGCTGCAAAGAGTATTGACATTTGAGATGACAATACCATGTCATCAGCAATAAAGACAATTAAAATCTGAAAAGATAATCCCTTGAATCAAATATACTCTAGTCAAAACGTTGGCAAGGAAGAGCATATACTCTGTACATATAAATATACTCTACCACACAATCATCCCAATAAAGAGACTCTAAGATGAAGAAAAGTACACAGTCAAAAGGGTGCAGAACTCTTCCAAAACAGAGTGTTACTACATAGGACATGCAAATCTTCTGGAAATGACCATAACATGCACTAATGTTAACATCCGGTCACTAATATATGGGTGCCTTATCTTATGGAGAATTAGACTTGCTGTTGTTGCTCCTATTATTGTAATTATTCTTTGTTGTTGCTATTATTGTCTCTATATTGTTAAGTGTAGGCTCGTACAAAGGTAACGAAAGAAAAAAGTGAAGCCAACAAGCTCTGTAAATTTAACAAAAATAATTTATTTCCCTAGAAAACAATGTAAAAATTGGAAATAGGACTTACGGTTTGTGAATATAATCCAAAATTTAATCCTAGGATTGAAAAATATGAGTCCTATCACTAAACAGTTTTAATTGAATCCAGGTTTGAATCTCGATGAAATTCCAATATGGAGGCAATGACGTCAGCTTAGGTCATTGTACTGGTGGCAACAGATCCTTGACTGAATCACAGTTTATAATGGTTCCTTTTTGAATTCCAGAATGAATTTCCACTGAATTTCTTTGTCCCAGAACTTTTACAAATATGATGCACTTGTTTTGTTTTCTAGAGAATATGAATTATTAAATTCCAAAAAATAGATGAACTTCAGAACAAGATGGCATCAACAATATAAAACACCTTGTACCCTCTTGGTGTAGTAATACGACTGAGTTATTTTCACTGAGATACAAGTATTAAACCCAGCTAAAATGTCATTTCAGTCCCGCGTGATGGGTCACGTGGTCTCTTAACATTGCACAGCACAATAGAAAGATACCATTTATCATGTAGCTAGAATAACCCTATCTAAGAATCAAACTCTCATGCTGGAAATGAATAATAAAAAAAGGCTGTTTACAACTCAGCTAACACGTGGGCTGAAAAATGACCTTGGTAATAGCCAATCATTTCTGCTCGATGTTTACAAAGTCTATGAACCAAAGTGAGTTAAAAAATAGTGCTTAAGACATACTTCTGCATTCTAATCAAGTCAACAGAAGACTGAATTTCTTTTCAAAAATATCAAATTCCGTGAAAATAATCATTACAATAAAATGTAATGAAACAAAAACTAAAATAAAAAAGAATTTAGAAACTAACACACAATTTAATTACACACATATATATATATATATATATATATATATATATATATATATATATATATATATATATATATATATATACACACATCTTCTGAATATGCCAAAGATGACAATAATATACACTAACTTTCACAAGTACCAAAGACACCTACAGTTCTGTGAAATCAGTCCTATATATTCCTAAATATCCCATCACAAGTAAAACATAGAGAATGCTCCAAATGAATTACAATAGTCCTGAATGTCTTGGTGTGCCACAATGATGTAATCCTGAATGTCTTTGAATGAGTTCTCAATAATTCCAAAGTAGTATCTCAGTCCAAAACGTCAATGAGCACTTTCTAATTCCAATGAACAACTTAAATATGTGATTCCTCTCAAATTACATCTAAACATCAAAATGATTCCCCAGATTCATCTTATAACTGGACTGAAGACTTTGTTTACAGAACGTCTGTTCATGTATAAACTGTCACCTGAACTATGACATAATTAGATGGCCCTGGAAGTCCCTATTTCAAACAGAAAATTCCATCAAAGTGGCAACAAGTTTACTTCCAAAAAATTTCAGCATGTAAATAACGTTAGGCTTTGATCTCACATTTTAGTAAATAATATCTTAAAATACATTATAAAAATCAGATAGGTACAACCCTCAACATGACAAAAGTCAGGTACACAATACAAATTAAATACCTACACAATTTCATTCAGTCTTTAGGCAGCATACCTGTCATAGCACATGTCATATTAAATCAAATTTGCTTACTCCCACTCTGCAGCATGGACATATTAAGAACAACACTATATTGTAACTGTTAGCATGTACAAATGGTAAAATGTCCTGCTAAAGCTCATGTAAAGCTAACCTTGGGAATTGATACATGTAATTGTCAAAGATACAGTTAAAAGATCAGTTGGTCAGATATAAACAACCAACATTTCACATATTATGTATCAGGCTGACATTAGCTACGGTGATGTCTTAAGTCCTTTGAAGACTGCTGTACAAGAGCCAATCTGGGTAATTTACATAGGTAAAGTTCACAAAGTGGACCAACCCAATCGGTAAATGAAACTATTGAATAACAAATGTTATTACACATTGCTACCTTAATTTAGAATGCAGTCATGAAATGAACAAATTGCAAGAGATTAGGCACATGCTCATGTTTACACAGTTAATTTGTGTTGATGAAGTTATTCTATTAACATGAGTATTGGAAGGAGGTACTTGTTACTGCTGTATTATCTCTGCAGCCTTCACTAGTGTGAAAATACTGTGCTCTCCTCCCCATTCCTCCAGTAGAGAAGTCTGAACTGTACCAACCATTCTCTTATGAGCGCAATGATGAATACAAACTAAAATAACACTTGTATCACCATAAAACCTGCCGACCAAACTACTGAGAACAGTAAAGACTGCATCATATTATGTCTATAGCTTGCTTTCCAAAAGATTTTAAAGTCAGACACTTGGTGTATATTTTTATTTAATGTCAATGTGGTTGTGATTATGGGAATGTTTCCATATATATGTATGTTTGTAGCCATGATATGTACAGAAGACATACACATTATTTGCTTGTATTTAAACTGAATATCTCCAGCCATCTTCAATAAGCTTATATGTAAAGACAGTTTATTCTCAATTGGACAATGTCATTTATTTTTACATAACATGTGCTGACCGATGTGACCCCAGAGCACACATTTTGAGTCTCAAATAATCCCAACATGGTCTGAGAAAATGGCTAGTATGTGCAGGGTGTCTCTCACTGAAGTTTGCACATTTTAAACGTATTATTTTTAAAAGATCCAGAAGATAATTTTCTCCTGGGATCACATGACTCAACAGGTTTATGTGAGCAGGACATTTCAATCGTTAACTGAAAGCTAATAACCTAGATGTAATCATTGTAGTACAGTAATTCAGAAAGGAAAAAACATGTTAATGCATTATGATTTGATTACTAAAGTCAGTAATGTATCTAGGTCCTGAAAATTGGGGATCACAGTGTAAAGTAGTCAATCAGCACAAAATAATTCAAATTAGCTGAATTCTTTCAGGAGGATTAGATTGTCATTGGTGCTTAAAATCTGTGTGTGTTCAGAAGTAATTTGGACAGGACTGTAAATGTTAATGGATTATGGTTGGATGAATCACTAATAATAAGCTCAAGTGGCATACAAATTATTCAGTTAGGCTTCAGTATTTAAGGTCTGTCTAGATGTTTATGAGAGCATTATCTCCCAATGCTAAAATGCCAAAATAAAAATGACTTACGTGTCACATGAAATTCAATAATGGATAGAAACTGGAGTTTCATTAGTTCAGATAAAATTCAATGGGACATGAATATGCATTCTGCCATTCAAGTGAAGTTCATTTTAAGAACTTGTTAAAAATTGTCCCCAAACCACCAATCTTCAGTAGTTCTGGCAGGCAGGAAGCAAACTGAATCTACCCAGAGGCAGGAAATAATTGTAATTTCTTGGTAGAGTCAACATGTTTGTGCTGACATTGTCACATTCCAGAGCAGATACTTGCAAGATAAATTCAACTCTGAGGAAAATTCAAGTAAATTTAATTTTAAACGAGGCAGTCATCAACAGTTATCAACAAGAAACATATTTTGTGATTTACAGATCAGACAGACAGATGCAGGTGTTTACACATGTATGGACATGGGCAGCACTTATGAACCCATTCATAAAATATGACCAAGATAAAAACTTAAAAGTGAAAGCACACATACCACTGGGGCCTGTGGATTGCACTGGAATGGATTTATTTGACCAGAGTTGTTATTGCCTGAGAATACTGGCATGACAATGTCACCTCTGTAACTACCAAACATACTCAACTGGTTCTAAAATAAATAAAAAGGGGAAAATGTGACTGATGAGCATTATTTTTACATAAATATACCCACTTCACTTTCATTCCCCCATATCCTGTGATAAACATAGCATTAGAATAATGTCTGATCAGCATGCACATCTCATGAAGCTGACCATAATATAAACAGAATATATATATATATATTTAACATGCAGCTAGCTCGCTTGTCACTCAGCATTAAGAGGTTAGTGTTAGGACTGGTTGGCCTGGTGTCAGAATGTGACTGGATAGGACATGATGCCATGTGTCTGCAGCATGATGCCTAAGTGCTACACATCACTATAAACTGCCACTCTGCAGACAACGAAGCGATAGGACTCAAATTGTCAAAAGCTACGTTAAAACTACACAGCACACACACACTTATTATCAAACTCATCCTGCATGAAGTATTTGTGTGATCATTGAATGTATATATTTATCTTCAAATATCACACTTTACTAGACTGAAACTCTCAATCTGATCAACTAATTTGTGTTCATCAGGTGAACATAACCTTTCTCCCAATCCCACATCCAACTTGAAGTAGTCATCAGCTAATGGCAAAAAACGTTACAATGCTTATTTTTTTCCCGTTTCTCCAAATACGTTGCTACAGTTGTTCTTCTTCTTATTATTATTGTATAATTTAGATGTCTACTATATGACAGTTGACTAGTACAGTTTGAAAAATCCAATACATCTTATTCAAAGCAGCCCAAAAGGTTGAAAAGAACAAAGATCAGATTCGTCAGGATTAGCTATCACAGTGTCTCCTGAAGCATGGTCCTTTACTCCAATTACTTTGGAAAATTAAATAACATGTTGTGCTGTAAAATAACAAAGTAACTCAAACCTGAGAAAAATTACAAGAGTCAAATCCTTGATTGGGTCATTCCCAGTATTAATTTTCTTTCTTTTGTTTTTCATCTCCTTAGCAAAAGTCACAAGTTGCAGTACTATTTAGAAAGGAAAAAAGTAAATCTGTTAGGAAGAAAAGGACTGGCACAAATTTAGGAATGGCCAGTCAAGAATAAAATGGCATGGCACAAGGAAAATGTGTAACAGCAATTTCCCATCTTATATGACTTGTGGAAAACACAACTTTGTGATATACAAGACAAATGTATTTGCTTATATATGTGTGGACACAGAGATCCACCTAGAACGCACCCCAAAAATATAGCCAAGGTACAAAAATAAAAGCGAGAACAACCTTACCATTTGCACACCATGCTGCATGAGATTTCGTACACCAGGGTTGTTATCAACAGGAGCACCTCCATAATTACCCAACACATTCATATGGTTCAAAAAATATAAAGAGTAAATGAAATGGCAAGCAATTTGATCATATAAATATACCCTTGCCTCTAAAGCATTCTACAACATACCCTAAGATGATGATACTTCTATAATCAAAACATTATTACTCATCTGAAATATAGTGTTAATTCACTGACTTGTCAACATGTATATCTTCTGATGATGAAGATGATATTCACAAGGTTTCACATATGTCTGCTAGAATGCACAACCAGTAGTTATCATGAATTCACACCTTCTGTTATATACTATATCAATTTTCATTCTTACTGATAAAAACTGTAAAGTAAGAATAATGTTCACAATATTCCCTCACATGCTACAAACTGTAACAAAAAGAGACCCAAGAAGGCCTGATATTGCTAACCTGGCTGACATGACATGACAGCTGATCATGTCAATATGCAGACTTATCTGCTATTGTCAGGACACAACATGTGTGAACCATCTGTTCAGATTTGCATCACTTTGATTTTACCTACTGTACTATATCTACACTTTCATTACAAAAAAAAACTCATTTACCACTTTTCAAGAAGCAGGATCAGGAATTTCCATAGATAGAGAATGGTAAGTAGCCTGCCAACCAGATGCAGTGTATCTCATTAATATGCACAGACCTCACTTGTTATAGGATCTGTCCAGAACAAGAATTTGGTTTCCAAAATGGTAACCAGCTCAGCCAAAGAATTTACATAATTACCGCTTATGTTCATATCTTGGATCAACATAAAACACTTCCAAGATAGTGATAATACAAAATTATATAACAAGTCTGATCAAACTCTGACAAGAAATATCTTTGCTAGAGCACTGACAAGGTCAGACAAAGTGATGCAAGGTCATTTCATTAAAATGCATGAATTAACTCACAATAAAACTCAATCTAGAAGCCTATTTACTAAGTTTGATCAAAATCCTATCAAAAATACAAACTCTAGCTTGGTATAAATCTCACCCAATCTGGTTTTGGGTTGGGCTAAAATTGATTTAAAATAAGATAAATGGTCTTTTAAATGGTAACAAGCCAATCAAATGCAAAATTATCTTTATTAACATGTGTAGATCTTACCCATTATTAATCTTATTCATGATCCAGAAACTATAAGTGTTTCAAAGTTTGTCCAGAGTTTTGACTGTCACTGTGGTAACAAGGTGATGCAAAAAGATGAAAATATAAATGGCCGTTAATACTTGTTAATTTCACTATCTATTTAAATTAAGCTCTTGATGATATAAGCATATATTCCAAAACTGATTATAACTGACTGCAATGGCAATAAGCTCAGCCAATCATATGCAAGAACACCTCATTAATAATGATGAATCTTATTCATTAGTGAACTCATCCAAGCTCTTGTTGATACAAACCTATATTTCAAACCTGATCAAAAGTGATCATAAATAAGGCTTCCTGGGTATTAATATAATCTGGAAATCATATTCAAAATATCTTCCTTAATATGCATGCTTCCTGCTTCTTATAAAATATTACTAAGATATAAGCATATATGTATAGCCAATCACAAATAAATCTGAAACCAAATTCACACCAAAAATATGTTGTCCAACACAGTGATAAAGTCAGCCAATCCAATGTAATGTAACTCAATTAGCATGCATCTGAATTTCCCTGGTTTCTGAAACCCATCTAAACTCTTGATCACTAGGGCTGTCATCGGGTACTCGGGTACCCGGGTACCTGACCGTATTGAAAAACCCGGGTAAAACCCGTACCCGTAAAGAAAAAAAAAATCGCCACACTCGCCAACCACTTCAAACAGGTGTGACAGCTATGGCTTTAATTAGAAACCAGATCCCTGCTTAATATAAATAAACAATACATCAGAGCGTCTGTTTGGATTAATAAAATTCATTGGCATTGTGCAACAGGACAAACCGTTATCCCCGAGGCATTATATACCAAGGTTAAAACATAGCATTGTTCTACAGGTAATAAACCTCTTTGTAGATGATAACTATTGAATGTGGGTGCTAAATGATCAGTACATTGCGTGCTCTTTTAATGAAATCCAGATGTATACCTTTGATTTCCGAACACACATGTCAAAGAAATTCCACAATTTATATTATGAACAATTATCACCTAGACACCTTGAAATCTTCGTAATGCCTCAAAGTAATCTTTGAGCAGCTCGTTGTTTTTCTAGTTGACTAGCTCTGCTAATTTTGAAAGTTAGCCATCATACATATACCGATAATTCCAAAATAATAACACTTCTGCGACTGCGTGGTCACGTGGTATAACTGGGGCATAATAACCCCATTTGTTATTGCCATTTTAGAAGAGCTTCATGTGTCGAACAAAACAGTTATTATAGTGACTCTTAGTAATATTATTTTTGTATTTAAATAAATATTTAAGAAAGAGTAATGTGCAAAGGTTCTAAAGTGTGGGCGCATTTTTAAGACGGTTTTAACGCATTACTCTTGACATGTGGTAAAGCTGCTTTACACGCATGCGTGGGTAATTCAAATCTGCGGTCAAAAGCCGATGAATAAACATGGTCTGTTCTAACAAGGACTTATACTTTAAAAAAAGGTGAGTGTTCTAAACGATTTAAAGCGGCTGATCACAGTGATCATTAAAAGTTGGAATATACCTACCATCTGTGTACAAAGGTCATTCTAAATAAATTTATTAATTAATAGCGTGCGGTCAGATCATTCACATCGGTGTGGACGCATCAGACCGAGTAGTGCATTACACAGTTAGCCTCTATCGCCATACAAAATATTAAAGAAATGGGGATAACAATTAGTTGGTCTACGGTTGTACATGTCATTCATGTGCTAATGGGTACCCGTTAAATTTCGCAACGGGTACCCGGGTTGGTTGTTCGTGATTTTTGACAGCCCTATTGATCACACAAGTCAAATTTAAAGTCTAGTCAAAAGTATGTCATTTAAGAAAGTGCATTCTAGAATGTATTCAACGAGATACAACATCATAATGTTATTAAGTGTATATCTCATTATCTCAGATTGTGATATATTTTAAGTTTCATTAACTCAAATTTTGATATATTTTAAGTTTCAGTAAAATCAGATTAGACTATTCTATGGTTCCCAGAATAGTAACAAGCTCAGCCAATCAGTTGCAAGACTACATTATTAGTATGGATACAGTTTGATCATTATTTAACAAGTCCAAGCATTTTAATATATAAGAATATATTCCATGTCTGATCAAAATTGCAAACTCTACAGTGATGACAATGGTAGCCAATGAAATAACCTTATTAATATAAAACTATAAAGGATAATGCTTATTATCAAACTGACTACTTCGGTGGCCTTGGTGGTTACAGTGTCAGCCTTGGATGGGGGGGGGAGGCAGGGATTCAAGCCCCAGTCAAGTCATACCAAAGACTAGCAAAAAATAGTACTAGCAGCTACCTCGCTTGTCACTCAGCATTAAGAGGTTAGTGTTAGAACTGGTTGGCCTGTTGTCAGGATGTGACTGGGTGGAACATGATGCCACACGTCTGCTGCATGATACCTAAGCACTACATATCACTACAAACTGCCATTCTGCAGACATCGAAGCGATAGGACTCATACTGTTAAAAGCTATGTTAAAAATACACAGCACACACACTTATCAAACTCATCCTACATGAAGTTTCATGGCAATCCTCTAAATAGTTTAGGAGAAGCAGCAATAGCAAACTTGTGCTAACAGTGACGGATGTAGTTTAAAGCCCCAATGCCAGTTACATGCACAAAGTAGTATATACCAAGTCATCTGAATAATACTGAACCTTGAAAGATACTGATTCTAGACATCATTGGGTTCCATTACAACAAGATAATATCAACATTTCATCACAATAAAAACCATATAATTTCTCTCTCATACTGAGAACCCCTGCCATATTTCAACTGTGTATAAATTAATCTGATGTTGATCAGTGACATCCATAGGTCAACTGATCTCAGTTGATTCCAAGATTTGATGATGTCACCGTTGTAAGCATAAGAAGCAAACACCATGCTATATAGGATTTGGTAGCTGATTCTTATGTGAGATGTTATCCTCATTTTGCATCTGATATGATGCTGTATTCAGCCTAACATTCATGAGTGTTTTCTTAAAAGGCAAAATTAATACACGATATATTTTAGATATCCATGTCCTATTCTTACCAATTAATATGGGAATCTGCAACAGATGTGTCTGTCATCAACCCAAGCTCACCCTTCAAAGTATTCCAGTGATCCAACTGATCAATATTCAACCGAGTCATATTTTTAACTAATGCATGATTTTTTTCTCAGATCTGCTTAGATAAGTCTGCCTGCCTCTTCATTTCCATTCAAATCAATCTGTATGCCAACTGTGTGAATGTTGTTATTAGATTAGTCACTAACAAAATTTGCTGAATGTATAACATCACTACTTTTGGAGTACAGCCTGAAAAAGAATGGAATTACTACCGACTTCATTGACTGAGTTGGGGAGTGGCAACTCTCAATCCTAAACTAAATATCTGAACATCATTTAAACCTAACACCCTGATTACTTCAAACAACACTTTATGTCATTTAAACCTAACATCCTGATTATTTCAAACAATGCTTTATGTCATTTAAACCTAACATCCTGATTATTTCAAACAATGCTTTACATCATTTAAACCTAACATCCTGATTATTTCAAACAATGCTTTACATCATTTAAACCTAACATCCTGATTATTTCAAACAATGCTTTATGTCATTTAAACCTAACATCCTGATTATTTCAAACAATGCTTTACATCATTTAAACCTAACATCCTGATTATTTCAAACAATGCTTTACATCATTTAAACATTTAAACCTAACATCCTGATTATTTCAAACAACGCTTTATGTCATTTAAACCTAACATCCTGATTATTTCAAACACCGCTTTATGTTATTTAAACCTAACATCCTGATTATTTCAAACAACGTTTTATGTCATTTAAACCTAACATCCTGATTATTTCAAACAACGCTTTATGTCATTTAAACCTAACATCCTGATTACTTCAAACAACGTTTTACGTCATTTAAACCTAACATCCTGATTATTTCAAACAACGCTTTACGTCATTTAAACCTATCATCCTGATTATTCCAAACAAAGCTTTACGTCATTTAAACCTAACATCCTGATTATTTCAAACAACGCTTTACGTCATTTAAACCTAACATCCTAATTATTTCAAACAACGCTTTATGTCATTTAAACCTAACATTCTGATTATTTCAAACAACACTATGTCATTTAAATCTAACATCCTGATTATTTTAAACAACGCTTTATGTCATTTAAACCTAACATTCTGATTATTTCAAACAACACTTTATGTCATTTATACCTAACATTCTGATTATTTCAAACAACACTATGTCATTTAAACCTAACATCCTGATTATTTCAAACAATGCTTTATGTCATTTATACCTAACATTCTGATTATTTCAAACAACACTATGTCATTTAAACCTAACATCCTGATTATTTCAAACAACGCTTTATGTCATTTAAACCTAACATTCTGATTATTTCAAACAACGCTTTATGTCATTTAAACCTAACATCCTGATTATTTCATACGCTTTATGTCATTTAAACCTAACAGCCTGATTATTTCAAACAACGCTTTACGTCTTTTAAACCTAACATCCTGATTATTTCAAACAACGCTTTTTGTCATTTAAACCTAACATCCTGATTATTTCAAACAACGCTTTGTCATTTAAATCTAACATTCTGATTATTTCAAACAACGCTTTACGTCATTTAAACCTAACATCCTAATTATTTCAAACAACGCTTTCTGTCATTTAAACCTAACATTCTGATTATTTCATACAACGCTTTATGTCATTTAAACCTAACATCCTGATTATTTCATACAACGCTTTACGTCATTTAAACCTAACATTCTAATTATTTCAAACAACGATTTGTCATTATTTCAAACAATGCTTTATGTCATTTAAACCTAACATCCTGATTATTTCATACAACGCTTTAAACATCCTGAATGTTTCAAACAACGCTTTATGTCATTTAAACCTAACATCCTGATTATTTCAAACAACGCTTTATGTCATTTACACCTAACATCCTGATTACTTCAAACAACGCTTTATGTCATTTAAACCTAACATCCTGATTATTTCAAACAACGCTTTATGTCATTTAAACCTAACATCCTGATTATTTCAAACAACGCTTTATGTCATTTAAACCTAACATCCTGATTATTTCAAACAACGATTTATGTCATTTAAACCCAACATCCTGATTATTTCAAACAACGCTTTATGTCATTTAAACCCAACATCCTGATTATTTCAAACAACGCTTTATGTCATTTAAACCTAACATCCTGATTATTTCAAACAACGCTTTACGTCATTTAAACCTAACATCCTGATTATTTCAAACAAAACTCTATGTCATTTAAACCTAACATCCTAATTATTTCAAACAATGCTTTATGTTAGATAGCTGTTTGAACAAATCATGTCCTTCCTTCCAAACTTTAGTTAGATTGGAAGAATGGTAATATTTAAGAAAAATGTCAGCATAAAGGCTTTAATTCATCATCATATCACAGTGTAGTTTGATCAATTACTCAAACCACTACCATTCTACTACAGTTGACCCACCCCTACAAAATTTAACAACATTCTAAAAAACAGGCACATCAAAGTTAATCATGCCACCACCCCTCTACTACCCAATATCACCTGTCCTAACCAAACCCTAACCAAACCCCTAAGAAATGTATTAAACATTCTAGTCGCATGCACACCCAAGTTAGTCATACCCACTCCTCAACTACCCAATATCAACAAGTCCTTCCGACAGAAAGTATATCAACATTCGAATAGCAAGCACATCCAAGTTATTCATACCCACTCCCCTTCCACTAACCAACATAAACCAGTCTTTCCAACAGAAAGTTTATCAACATTCAAATGACAAATACGTCTAAGTTATTCATACATCTTCTCCATTACTCAATATCAACTGTCCTTCCCTAGGAAGTGGGTCGACATTTTAATAACATGTACATCCAAGTTGTTTATAACCACTCTCCCTTCACTACCCACCATCAACTAGTTCTTCTGGGGCACTCACCCTTACATATCACTGACATCTAAACTCTGCTGGTTTGGGTTTGAGTCTCAGGCCCAGCAAGCATGGTTATGTGAAACAGCTTGTCAGAAGCTTCCGGTAGGATAGTAGTTCTGCCCTAAAAATGACTGAACTCAAAACAACAACTATTTCTTCCCTTGGAAGTGTATCAATATTCTAATAACATACACATCCACCTTATTCACTCACTAATGATACCTTAATCCTCACAAGATAAACATTATGCCGTCAACAACATTCTGATAACACACCTCTAATTTATTCATGCTCACTCCCCCTACACTCTCCAATATAAACTGTCCTTTTCCTAGGAAGTATATCAGCATTCTAAGAGCTCGTACATCCAAGTTATTCACACTCACTACCCTTCCACTACTCAAAATCAACAACTAGTCCTACCACTTGGAAAAATAAATGCACATCCACGTTATTCATACACAATCCCCACTACATTAATAAGAAAGATATGTCAATTAATGTCCATAGTGACAGCAAGTCGCTAATAATACCTTGATCCTCACAACATAAGCATCTTACTTTCAACAACAGGTAAACACTGCAGAGTCAAAGAAGACAAAGTTCCTTATTCTAAATGTGTATATTTTGTTCCATAAAGTTGCATATTTAAGTTTAAATATATATATATATATATATATATATATATATATATATATATATATATATATATATATATATATATATATATCCCAGGAGGAATAGCAACATTACAATGTTTTCTAAAACAAACCTTTGTGTCATTTTCATCAAATTCCATCTTTTCCACATCTTGCTTCCGACCTTTCACCTTGAGGCCTGACAAGTCTGAAAAATACAATATAAGCAGGCATTAACAAAGTGTTTGTTAAAATAATAATACTAACTTTAAAACTTTCTTTATAGAAGGTGATTAATATAGTCAAGGTACATTCCCCCTTGATGCTTGAGAATGTGCAACATAGTACATCATACAAATTACCAATTTAGTTACAAATTATTTCATTATTATGAATACTAAATGAATACTAAATTCTATCATATTTATAATCTATTAAGAATGTCTTTTCCTTAAATATATAGTTCCCTTTATTGGGGTGGGGATGGTGGCTGTGGTGTAAGACTGATTTTAATAACGTAATACTTACCTGTCACTATTGAGTTGCTTACCTGTTCCAGGACACATGTCCCCAAGTCCATACTTCAAACCTCCCATTGCATGCAACATACTAAAATCTATTACAGAGTTTGATCTCCACATCGTAGGTCCATGAAGGATACTCCTCATGATCTGAATTGTACTGTTACGTATATGTAATTTAATTACTTGTGAGTTAGTTTTAAATTTTTATTTTATTTTATTTTTTGCTTCATTTCATTTTATTATAATGATTATTTTCACGGGATTGGATATTTTTCCCAGTAAATTCAGTTTGTTTAGAATGCACAAGTATGACTTAAGCACTATTTTTAGCTCACTTTGGTTCATAGATCTTGTAAACATCGAGTGAAAATGATTGACTATTACCAAGGTCATGTTCGGGCCACATGTTAGCTAAATTGTAACCAGCCTTTCTTTTTTTTATTTTTCCAGTGAGAGAATTTGATTTTTAGATAGAGCTATTCTTGCCTACGTGCTAATGGTATTTTCTTTTATTACACTGTTCAATGTTAAGAGACCACGTGACCCATCACGCGGGACTGAAATGATGTTTTAGCTGGGTTTAATACTTGTATCTCAGTGAAAATAATTCAGTCGTATGTTTACACCTTGAAGGTACAAGGTGTTTCAATTGATAATGTCAGGTTGTTTTTGAAGTTCATCTGTTTTTTGGAATTTGATAATTTATTCTCTAGAAAACTAAACAAGTGTACTTTTTTATAAAAAGTTCTTTGACAAAGAAATTCAGTGGAAATTTATTCTGGAATTCTAAATGGAAACGTTATAAACTGTGATTTAATTGAGGATTTGTTGCCACCAGTACAATGACCTAATCTGACGTCATCACCTCCATATTGGAATCTCATCAAGATTCAAACCTGGATTCAATTAGAACTGTTTAGTGATAGGACTTATATTTTTCAATCCTAGGATTAAATTTTGGATTATATTCACAAACCGTAAGTCCAATTTCCAATTTTTACACTGTTTTCCTGGGAAAAAATTATTTTGTTAAAGTTTACAAAACTTGTTGGCTTCACTCTTTTCTTTTGTTACATTTGTACGAGCCTACACGTAACAGTACCCAGACTATGTTTGGACCATCAAAGTGAGGTGATAGCAGGGAATCTGGCAATAATGGCTAGCAAATGCTATATAATTAAATTTACTTTTACCATCCACCCACAGAAAACTAAATTTTATTAGCAGCATTAAAATTCCTGCAAGGAATCTTATAATAATGGAGATGGATCCCATACATGTACACTTCAGAACTTGAGGAGTGAAAGGTTCCATATCTTCATGTGACCTTGAGGGATATTCTTAAGTTCCACTCATCTCCAATTGCAACTGTACCAGCTGAAGAAGAGCCAATACATGGCATTGAGGATTATATGGGAGAAGAAGGGTGTTTCATCATCTCTTCAAAAGTCTGCTGACTCTGACTCCTGGTCAGGTCCAAAACTGAGTTTGGCTATAGACTTCAAATTAGACTGTTCATATGCACTTCGTACAAGATAAACATGTGGGATGAGTATCCTGTGCAACTTTCTGTGTGCCCAGTTCCCCCTAGTCCTATTTAATTATTATAATCCAACAATTATAATCAAACTGGCTAAGTAAGTATTTATTACTTATTCAATTTCCACAACTGATACATCACAAAGGCGGTGGGAGGTGGGAATTATGATTGAACAACGGGACTTAATGTTCAAGAAGAGGCAAGCAAGGCAAATGAGGCAGATCATGAATTGCTGCTATTAAAAAATATTCCTGCATATTTTACATGATATGGAACCACTCCGGTGGCCTAAGTGGTTGGAATGTCTGTCTTGGATGCGGGAGATCGTGGGTTCAAACCCCAGCTGAGACACACCGAAGACTTCTAAAAATGGTATTAACAGCTGCCTCGCTTGGCACTCAGGATTAAAAGATTAGTGTTAGGACTGGTCGGCCTTGTGTCATGATAACGTGACTGGGCTGAACATGATACTGCAGCATGATGTTCCAGTGCTAGGCATTACTATAAACTGCAGAAATCGTAGCGATATGACTGAACAATTGTTAAAGCTATGCTAAAAATCCAAATCATACATACATGCATGCAATTGAAGAATGTTTCATAGAAATGTATCAGAGAACCTGCAATGTATTAAACTACACTCTTCTTTGCTTTTAATAGTGTTAAGTATTAAGAAATATTTTTATCATGTATGATCAAAAGAAACAGTTAAAAATATGTTTACCTAATGGCTGCTATAAAGGCTATGCCACTGATAATAGTGCCACTGCAGGCACTACTGCACCAAAGCATGTACTGAGATACATTTCCTGCAAGTTTTAAGCAAAATTAGCTTAGTGATTAAGAGAAGTTTAAAATAGGATTTCTAAATGATTGATGTGGAAATGACACCAGACATTAGAGCTGCCATACATATAGTTTTGACAGAGCATGTCCTAAGAATAATCTTGACTATTATCACAAATGGCTCAACCATTCTTGAGAAGAAATTGAAATAACATATTTTTAGGTAACTACTTGGACAAGTGAGATTAACAGTCAGGAAAGATACCTGGACCAATGAGACTTGTACAAAAAGTTTTAGCAAGTTTTGTGAAATTGAACAAATAATTTATTTCCCTAAAAGAGAACATGAAAAACTAAAGAGAACTTACAGAACAGTATATGAAATCCTAAACAGTCATAAAGTACCATTACATGTCCAAAAATGTAGAGTATTCCTAAATGAGTTCCAGTGGTATTCAGAATGAAGCCCAGTCTACTGTGCTGATGTGCCAAAATTTGATGAATCACAGTATCTTTAGAGAAAATCACAGTATTTCCAAAACAACTACTAAATCCTAAAGTCTGAGCATGTTGTAATCCAAAGAATAGTACAAATAACTAAATTAGGTCTTTTCAACTGAATTGAACACAATTATTTGCACCAAAATGACTCATGTTTAGGCTAGGAAAAAATAATTCTCAGTTTAACATCCCTTATATGAAAAACTAAGATGCACTTTCAGAACGAGGGTCAAATAATCATTTCGAAATCACTCTTTGTCAACAAGGTCAAGTACTTTAGCAACTAGCCAATCAGGAATAAGGTGAATTTTCTGTTTAAAAAAAAAACAAAAAAGACCAGTACTTGTATCTCATCAACATGTTAACTTCTGTTAAACTAAGCAATGTGTTTGCCTAAAATAACCTCTTCTAAAAGAACAAACTCACAAACATAAAGAAAATTAGTATTTAATGTTATTTACTAAATGAACATACTACACTCTATAATCATGAAAATTAACACACATAATATAGATAAACCTAAACTATATCTATATATATATATATATATATATATATATACACACAGATATGTGCATGTACGTGTGTACACACATACACACACACAGGCATATAAAAATATTTACTTATTAATAAACTTACCTATTGGTTCTAGTGACTCATAATGGTGTTCCCAGATGTGTCCAAGGAGAATTGGATCTCCCTGAAAATTATCCTGGCCAACAACCCATGCAATAATGTCATCACTGCCTGAGGAAGGCAAGCTTGTCACGATCATTATATCTCTCTGTAATGTCCTAGCCATTGCAACCACCAATACATGGTCTGCCCATTCGCCACTCTTTGTCATTCTTGCACAGTACTCCTCAAAACTCTCACTGCACATGAATTCAGCAAAGTTTATGTTGCCAGCAGATACCTGTGTCATTAAAAAAAGATTTCTTAGTCTGATCAGTTAGTTCCATGATATTGATATTAACATGCATAATACATGGTTCCTGTCACAAAGTTAGATAAAGATTCAAGACCTTTTCCAGACCAAAAAAAAAACATTTCCAGACCTAATCGCATGACAAGTTAATTGACCAAATGATAGCAACAGAGGATGAATTTTTCAGAAATTTAGTATAGATAAAAATGGAACGTATTTTGCATAATTCGAGATTTTTGCATAATTCGAGTGTGCTGAACCTAAAACTGAACTCATCTTCATAATATCTTTTCAGATAAATTCTCAGAAATCATTGAAACACATGCACCATCCACCATTTTTTAAATGTTTTTTGATCAATTGCAAAATCTTGACCTCATGTTATTTCAAGCTGATGTTTGCATATTCCTTACATATGGGTATATCAAAATGTTGGGTGAACATTCAGCTATAAAAATAAATAGAGTGTTCCTGTGTTCCAGGTACTTTGGAAGTCTTTCTGTGCATTTTTATCAAGTGGCCCCCACTGTGTTTGTATGAAATACTATATTCTTAAGTCATACACATGTTGAAATTATATGCTGCTCTTTTAATTTAATGATTTATGCATAATTTGTGTGTCCTGAATTTAAAATTGAACTCATCTTTATGATATTGTTTCAAATAAATTCACACCATGCATCCAAACACATGTACCATCCACTATTTTAATATTGGTCTTTGGTCACTTTTTGCAAAATCTCAACCTTGTGGTCATTTTTAAGCTGAAATTTGCATATTTCTTACATATGGTAATATGGAAATATTTTGTGAACATTCAGCTTTAATAATACATTTACCTTTCCATTGGTTCTGGAACTTCTTAAAGCCTTTCTGTGTCTTGTTTAAGTGACCTCCCAAAATCATTTTTTCATAAAATACCCAAATGATGAGTCACACAAGTTGAAATTATATCTTACTCCTAAAACAGTGCATAATCATTACAATATTCTGGTACATATATATATGTTGATCTGAAAATCACAATTTGGTAACAGAAATTGCCACTTTAGAATTAAATTATGATAAGATACTTTTGGTCAATGTTTATATCTTTAAAAATAATGACAAAGAATAAACTGAAAAATAACTTGCATTGAATACTTCCACAATTCTGCAAAAGATGTCAATCACATGGACAACATTCTTGAAAAATTCCTCATTCCCTCCTTCATACTGTAAAGGTTTTTCACTAATTTATTATTCCAGTACATCTGCATTTCTATGGTGTAAATTGTGTATGTTGCAACATTTGGATGACAATTTTTTGTACTTTCTTAATAATTCTGATCAATTTTTGAGCAACATCATACAGGTCATGAAGTAGTATTAAATTGTGAAATCAGCGTGCAAGAGAAGAAACTTCCACATAATTCTCACGAAATATTTATGATTATTTTAATTTTTTAAATAAAGTGATGATATACAGATCGACTGTTTGTTCTTATAATGTCAATAGTAAGAATAGATTGATATTCACAATAAATGCCACGAATTGGTTTTGTTTTCTTTTCTTCAAAATAATTTAAATTTAAATTTTACCTCTTTTTGCCTATACTAAACATGAAAATTTTTAATTAAAATAGGCCTATCAACGCCTCTAAACATCACGGTCATTTGTAAATGAAAGTACGAGTCTGACCTCGAAAATACATTACACACAAAAACCTGTACCTAACGTGTTTAATACATTTAGTACAATAAATGAGAACACGTGTATATAATCTGATTCTTTGGTATAAATGCTTGATTTGTCATAAAATGAGTTTTTGTGTGTTTATGAACTCAATCTATGCCGTATTTGTGCCATTATTTACATGTTTACAGACCCACGTGCCGGGAAGAGTTACTGTTCTTGCCAACAAAAAAGATCGGTCCAAGAATGTTAAATCAAATAAAATCCAACGAAATTAAAACTAATACTCACTAGCACAATACAAAACTTAAATTACTGAAATAATCCATGAAATGGAAAAGGTAGGTTAATCCTCAACGAGTCACCAAGCACCAGTCAAAACTGAGTGGCCTTCTCCAGCGAATTTATAAGCATTAGGTGGCGCTCACCAGTTATTATGTACTTTTGAGAGAGTGATGTATGTAAGGTGAAGTTGTTTGCATTTAAAACATGCACAGTGGTGAGAATGTTGGCATACCTCTATGCTACTTTCATGTAATGTGGCTGACATTTCTTTGGATATTGTACTTTTGGAAATTGTAAATGATCTTAGCACACTGCTAACTAAAATGACTGCTCCCTTGTGCTCCAAAACTCAACCTGAATTTGTCTAAAGTACACTATCCTTGGCAGCTATTAAAATAGGGAAAATGAATTTTGCCAGACTAGACAATACCAACTTCTGAAAGTGCAATGCATGAATTACCAAATATATAAAATGTAAAAAAAGTTATTGGCTCTTTTTTTACAATTTACCTCTGAAGTTCGGGAAGTGAAAATGAGCAAGTGGAGCTAGCACTTTTTTGAAAGGTGCACATCTGGGGTAAGGCCAAGCTGTATACTCTATAACCCACATTACACCCATCAATCATACACCAAAATAAAGGGAATTAAAGGTTCTTTGAACAATACCTAAGATATACAAAGTCTTTTTTAAATAGCCAGTATAACTAGTGAGGAAACCCGGGGAAATTCTTTTTCTTTAAAATTCTAACCCTATGCTAAATATAAAACTGTAGAGCGCCACCTTAAAACAAATATAAAAATGTATGCAATTAATTTTCTTATTTTCATATTATTATGTCTGATGTTCTGAATAAAATGGTACATTAACATTGATTTTATTCATGAAAATAAGCTAATTATGCTTATTTTGCTCTAGCTTACATAATTTGCCACGAGGCATGTTTGTGTGAGTAGTGACCTTAATTATGGAGAAATTAGAAGTCTTAGAATATGGGAATAAAGTCAACTTAAATTGAAAACTGTTGCATTGAATGAAAGAAATATATAGTGAAAATGTTTCTTTTCATTTATTTGCAATGATATTAAAAAATAAATGATGACAAAGCAAATTTGCTTTCTTCCATATTAAACAATAAGTTAATATTTTACCCTTTGACCTTTGACCTTTATGAACCTCACCTGTTCCATCCCTTTTCAAACTGTAAAATTTATTGTTGACATCTCAGGAATAAATATGGCTAGTTTCATGTTCCTGTCTTTAAGCATAACACTGGTTGCTATGTTGACAAAATGCAATGCGTATTTTTAAAATAGCTCACTTTTTATCATAAGTTGGGGGGGGGCTGTACCTGTTCGAGACTCTGACTCTAATAAATGCTGTTCTGAGGGGGGAAGTACAGGACAATTATTCAAAAGGACTGTTCTGGTGCTTGCGACTTAAATATTTCAGCCATACAATCAAAATTAAATCATACAATAATAATACCTATATGCTCTTTAAGGTGGCGCTCACCAGTTATTATGTACTTTTGAGAGAGTGATGTATGTAAGGTGAAGTTGTTTGCATTTAAAACATGTACAGTGGTGAGAATGTTGGCATACCTCTATGCTACTTTCATGTAATGTGGCTGACATTTCTTTGGATATTGTACTTTTGGAAATTGTAAATGATCTTAGCACACTGCTAACTAAAATGACTGCTCCCTTGTGCTCTAAAACTCAACCTGAATTTGTCTAAAGTACACTATCCTTGGCAGATATTAAAATAGGGAAAATGAATTTTGCCAGACTAGACAATACCAGCTTCTGAAAGTGCAATGAATGAATTACCAAATATATAAAATGTAAAAAAAGTTATTGGCTCTTTTTTTTACAATTTACCTCTGAAGTTCAGGAAGTGAAAATGACCAAGTGGAGCTAGCACTTTTTTGAAAGGTGCACATCTGGAGTAAGGCCAAGCTGTATACTCTATAACCTATATTACACCCATCAATCATACACCAAAATAAAGGGAATGAAAGGTTCTTTGAACAATACCTAAGATATACAAAGTCTTTTTTAAATAGCCAGTATAACTAGTGAGGAAACCCGGGGAAATTCTTTTTCTTTAAAATTCTAACCCTATGCTAAATATGAAACTGTAGAGCGCCACCTTACTCGCCTTGAGATGTTGCGCTCTACTGTACAGTACAGTAACATCCGAAGAGCTCCAAAAAGAGCAGAACAACGAAAATTTATGACTGTTTCCCAGGGTTTGGGGGGGGGGGTTTACTCATTTTTAAATTTTCCAGACCTTTTTAAGGGCTTGAAAAGCAATGTTAAAAAATGAAAGACTTTTTCCAGAATTCCAGACCCGCGCGGAAACCCTGATAATAAATCTAGAAGTTATACCGTCCCAACACCACAGGAGTCTGCAGTTTTATCAATAAAGCACGACGAAATTTCTGACAACATGAAATCACCTTATCGGTATTATAAATTAACACAAGGAATGCAAGCGTGACCACAACCGTCCGCTCGATTCAGCTTTTCTCACGCGTCTTTTATCGCTTCAGAATCGCAAGAAGACTGAAAAACTACACATATCCATTCAAAAAACAGTAACGTACCAACGCATCACTCTCCGACGACCATCGCATGAATCCAATCAGGCGAATTAACCTTTATTTTCACCATTACGGTCACAAACCCTGTCAAACAGAACTCATTGCAGGAAGTAGCCCATTTCTACCACGGGCTAAATAACGTGATGAAGCTAATTTTACAAGATAAAATGTTTAACTTGTTTTTTATTTCAGATTGTATCATCTGATAATTTTTGTATCAATTTCCAGAACAGAAATATGTAGTTTAAGTTCGGATAATACAAATAACGGTTGATGACGTCATCACATTTCAAATATTAAAGCCTAGACGGATGCTGGACCCGGAGGATTGAAAAATGTGTTTGATAGCCTGGTAAGATCATTTGTTGTACTGAGTTTTTTTTCATAACAGAAAATGATAGTGAAGAAGAAAATATTATACTTGTATGAGAGATGTACTATTTATGATGATGATGATGATAATGACAGAGAGAGAGAGAAAAAAATGAACAATAGGAAAGGAGAAAAGCTGTTGCTTTATTCCACTGATTAACCATTGATGATGATGATGATGATGATGATGATGTGTGTGTGTGTGTGTGTGTGTGTGAGAGAGAAAGAGAGAGAATAGTTGTGACTGAGAAAATCAATTCGTAATACGATATGTTACAATTAATGACGATGCGAGAGAGAACAAAATGATTCTTGTATGGTTTACCGATGATGAGAGAGAGAGAGAGAGAGCAAAGGCAGATTATGAATGAAGAAATTACTTATCTTTAGCATTTATGGTAATACTGATGTTAGAGAGATACAAATGATACTTTACCTGATAATTATACCATTGATGATGATGAGGTGAAAAACATGGTGGTGGTGAATGATAAAAAAAGGACCGCGAATGATAAATTTATAATGTATGACGATGAGAAAGAAGAAACACTTGTGAATACAGTATTGTTTACTAGAGATTTACCATCATTAATAATGACGACGACAGTGAAGAAGGCGAGAAAAGAGAAGCATGTTTCACTGTTTAATACCTTGCTCGTGCCAATGATATAAAGATTTGTACCGAAATTGTAAAAGTTCATCTAATACCTGAAGAATTTCTGTCAAAAGTTGGGGAAGGTTACAATATTCAATCTTCAAAACTACCCCCCCCAATACACACATGTATGTATGTTTATATGTATGTATGTATGTATGTATGCATGCATGTATATATGAGGCATGTGATAATCGACATGTCTTGACATCGATGGGATCGGTCAATGTTTAATTTGTCTACTGCTGGCATCATTTATTGAAGAAACATGCGTGCAACTGTAACACATGTACATTACTTTTGGTCAAGTTATCGTCAACAAAACAATCACATGTCTTTAAGAAACATTACAGTGAAGAATGCTAAATATATTAACTGTCTTTAGTATCCAACAAATACTCAGTACAAGAAATGTCTTAGCCCAAGTTCCCTAATTACATTAATTGTACAACACAGAATATTTGGAACCATTCTTGTCTGACCCAGAAATACAGTGATGAAAAAAAATGGATCATAAACTAGTAATATTATATCAAACGATTACTGTAAAACATATGTTTTCCCACATCCACATTGTCCAGTCAATAACAAATTGTGTCCATCCTGGGCACATCTGAGAGCACTGTACTGTTCCATGCTGAGGTTGTCCATTATTTTCTGACAGGTGCTAATATTAGTATCAGGATGGTGTTCTACGCGCACGGCGATACAGTTGAAGTACCAACGTTAAACGAGGTTGCACATTTTCCTTAAGTTTTATTTGAAAATATCTTAAAGGTATTCTTATTTCCCTTCTGTCCCATATCCAGGTAACATAGATGTTCATGAAACATATCTTGCTTATTTCTGCATAGGTGGATATGAGGGTGGCCTTGAGACGTCTGGAACCCGTGCATTATTTATCAGACTCTGTACCAACTGGGTCACAGTGGCACACACACACACACGCGCGCGTGCACACACAAACACATGTGCGAGAGAGAGACAGACAGACAGATGAGGCAGGTAACACAAAATAATAAAATTATCAGGATTAATGTGTATACAATGCAAGGACAGTCTGAACGCTATCAGCAACTGTATGTATGCATTCATGTATGTGCAGAGTGAGAGCATTTTTTTTTACAACTTTTGAAAATAGTAGTAATATAATACTGTAAATAACATTTTCATGATGCATTATTAAATTTCCCTAGTATTAAAAGAGAACCGATTCTGCGCCGTGTTCAGAACGATTATTAGACCCTAACGCATATTTATTGTGGGGTAGAAACTGGTAGAAATGGGCTACTTCCTGCAATGAGTTCTGTTTGACAGGGTTTGTGACCGTAATGATGAAAATAAAGGTTAATTTGCCTGATTGGATTCATGCGATGGTCGTACGAGAGTGATGCGTTGGTACGTTACTGTTTTTTGAATGGATATGTGTAGTTTTTCAGTCTCCTTGCGATTCTGGAGCGATAAAAGACGTGTGAGAAAAGTCGAATCGAGCGGACGGTTGTGGTCACGCTTGCATTCCTTGTGTTAATTTATAATACCGATAAGGTGATTTCATGTTGTCAGAAATTTCGTCGTGCTTTATTGATAAAACTGTGGACTCCTGTGCCAACACTGACATGTGTCTGGTATTTTCATTTAGTCTGATCAGTTCATTCCAAGCTACTGATGTCCACATTCATAATAAATATAGAAGTTATAACATCCAACATTGACTTGTATCTGCTTTTTTCATTAGTTAGATGAAAACCTGAGACCTTGTCAGCTGGAAACAAATACTGGGTCAGTGTGATGGGATGTCAGGATTAATGTAATATTGTCATTATTCAGATGCAAACCTGATACCTGGTCAGTTGGAATAACTATCATGTCAGTTGGTAACAAATACCAGGTTAGAGTGATGTCAGGATTAATGTAATGTTGTCATTAGTCAGATGAAACCTGATACCTGGTCAGTTGGAAACAAGTAATGTCAGACTAATGTAATATTGTCATGAAGTTGCTGAATATTTCCTGAATTTGACTCCACATGAAAATTGTACAAAAATAACCTTATATGAGAATATTCAAGACTTGATGTGTCATATTTATTGCATGGTTTTTTTTGTGCTTGATGCAAACATCTGAGTCAGCAAGTTTCTTATCAATGCCATTTTAGTTCCATGCTGGGGTCACAAACAAAGCATGTAATTTAAATATACCACAACTCAGACTAGATATTAATACCAGGCGTCTGTTAAGTGATGGATAAATGAAATTACTTTGTCGTGAAATCATTGAATATTTATTTCCCATGCTTTCTATGTGAATTTAATATGAAAAATGAATACTGTTGTACGTTTTATTTTTGTGGGTCTCAGTTGATGGTTTTGTAAAGTAAGACATTTTGAGTGAACTTAAATTCATGGTTGTGCCTCCAAGAACTTAATTTTGTGATTTTGCCTCCAAGAACTTCATTTTGTGATTTTGCCTCCAAGAACTTAATTTTGTGATGTTGCCTATTAAAGTTTGCATATTTATAGACAATTAATTTTTTGGATTAACCTCTAATAATTCCCAAAATAAAAGAGTACAAAGAATAAAACTATGTCGACAAGAAACAGTGGTTGTTTCAATGATCGAAACAAAACTACCACAATATGAACACCTGTCATGGTCAATCACTTACATCCAGCATCAAAGGGAGACAATGCAGCAACAGGATAATCAGTTAGTAAAGTACATGTGCATGGTCTCTTTTTTTAAAACACTGTATATAAAGGTGCACCATCAATTAATTTCTGATGACCATAACATTATCACATTGCTTTAAGAGTGGTAAGATTAAACTCAAATTCCTGTTTGTATGGATGTCGTCATTCCATACCTGAAGCAAACGGATGAGCATCTGACCCTTGCACGATAGAGTTAGAACATCTAATATATTCTGAATTCATGATTAGACCTGATTGTATGTGGCTCTAAAAATGTTGAACTTGTTTTTCTGTTCAGCAGCTTTACAGTTATTTACATAACAAATGCATGTATTAGGAGACTGTGATTCATGTGTTCAGTCTTGTACTAGTAACATTTATTATTCTTATACTAATAACATTTATTATTATTTCTTTCATTTTCAGTAATACTAGTGTTAGAATACCTTGCAGTTTCCTTGTTTGCCTCAAATTTTACTTGTGCCATCATATCCTGATTTAAGGAATACAACATATATCTATAGGAATCAAACACTGCCAGAAATTGGTGGGCAGATGCTTCTTTATTATGTGCGGCTAATTTTTAGCTGGGTCTTTTATTTCATAGCATGGGAAGTCTCCTTACTCTAGAAAGAGTTTCCCTTGAAGAAAACAAGGAGACGATTTGTTTTCGAGTTTTAGTGCAACAAATATGTATATACAGCATATGACGGTCAGTAGTGTAATGGTAAAGATTTGTGCATTTCATTTTCTGGTACAAAAAAGAAATCAAAACTCCAATCAAGCTTTTATGCTTTTCAAACTAAGAAAAACTCAACATTGACTGCACCTATCTGGTCAAGTATGCTACTAGTTCAGTATCAAAAGGAAGCAACAGACATAGTGAATGAAGTATGTATGTGTGGGTGTGTGTGTGTGTGTCAAACCTGCCAACCCTGACAAGATCATCTCAGCAAGGTAGCTGCTTTTTTGTCTGAAAATTTTGAAAGTTTTCAGTAAGGTGTAACAGAATATCATAAACTGCTAAAGTTTAAAACTTTCAGTATTCAAAACCTGCAGCAACAGTAAAAATTCAGTTGAACTGAAAAGTATGTAAAGTACATGTAGACCTTATTTACCACTAGTACAGCTGCACAAACTTTAGTTCCATACCCTATGCAGCTCAATGGCTTGTTGCTATCTCTCAACTTCATGTAATTCTTAGATTGTTTTCTGTTCTATTTCAAGTGACGACCGCAATCATATCTCCCTCCAGAAGACATACTCAAATTGACACATGATGTCCAATAACCGTAACTATGTCCCTTGCTGCTTTTCTTCACAAGAATCTCAATATTCCTTTTAATATTTCTGTGCTGATTATTAACACTTTTTAAGAGGCTTATTTTGCCTTCGTCTTCAACATGTATCACTTGCTGGATGCTGTTTTTTAAAATATTCTACAATCAACAGTTTGATCATGCAGAGGCTTTGCATGAAAAGTATATGCAATTTATAGCATCTGAGGTACTGCTGTATAGTTAGTCTGGTTCCGTCACTAATTACACTAATTCAACTAATCCAGATCAAATCAAACACAGATGAAACAATTATTAGTATTTTTCATCAACAAGCAGTTTTCTACAGTTTTTGCTTTTATTCCATAAGTCCCTATTTAAGGGCCATTTTCATAACACTTACTGCAAAATTGAAAGGTTGTCAGGTCTATGTGTGTGTCTATATATATATATATATATATATATATATATATATATATACTTTCACCTAGTTATATATCCTTTCACCTAGTTATATTTTCTAATTTAATCTAGATAGTACTTTACATAAGGAAATGATTTTTTTAAAATAATAACTTTCATATTCCAGCTTTTGTGATACGGACAGCATAGAATTGTTCTTACCTGCAGTACTCGATTAGCTTTCAGGAAGGCAACAGCGTCCTGGCGTAATTGTTGTGGAGATATTTGTACTGGACATTTTAATCGTTGAAGCTGACTGGACACAGCCTCAAAGAAGCAATTCCCATTGCCAGGAGTTTCTCCATGAAATTGCAGACCCACCGTTTGACAGTTTCTTTCCAAAGTAGATCTGCTGGAATGAGCACCTTGTGTTGAATTGTATAGAACCTGGTACAACAATTTAGGATCTGCACAAGTCACCCCTGCAACAGAAAATGCTTGCTTTCTTACTGCTGACCATACCATAAATCCATACACAGACTCAAACATCTTTGAATGTTTTCTAAACTTCACTAACTCATTTGGTAAATATGTACATGTTGTAATTAACATCTAGCCAAATTATGTCAGTCTCACACTGGATATATGTCTTACTTTACTAATTTAAGAGCACATCAAAAGCGGTGAAGCTCACTAAAAACCCAGGCAGCAGTTAACATTTAATTTATGAAGCAACTAACTCAGGTGTAGTAGTGAGAACAAGTTTTTCAAAATGTCCATCAATTCAGCCCTTTTGAATGTCAGATTGGCACCGTTTTAATTTAGGGCCAACTAGACATCGTAAAAAGTGTTTCAGTAAAATTCCTAAGTTAAGACCATTGTCCTGCATGCAGGTGCCTTAACAGTTTAATGATGGGCACCCTAGAAGCCATATTTTTAAATTAGCCACCATACTGTATGTCAGATCTGTACCATTTTCATTTATAACTAACTAGACAGCCTAAGAACTTTTCTAAGTGAAACCCCAGTATTGGTATGACTGCTACATTTGGAGCATGAACAATAAGAAGGTTAACAAAATGATTGCTGTGATAGCCATATAGGATGTCCAAGTGGCTCCATCATTTTCAATGAGAACTCACTAGACCATGCAAGCACAGGGTACAGACAAGGTAAGTGATTTTTTTTAAGCCACACCATATGATGTAAATTAACAGATAAAACCAGTTCATGGGGTAGCTCTGACCCGCAGACTTTTTTTGCCCACCCTGAATCAGACAATGGCCTGAAAGCTTGGTTATAATCCATTCAATAGTTTAGTAGTCGTAATAACATACTTGTTCTAGCAAAAAATGGAACCTGGATTAAAAACCAATGCATAATCATTTCTGGTGAATGACAAATGGAACTAAAAATGAAGGTTCTCAAATGTTAAGGATAATATCTAGTGGGGAATGGTTAATATGATGCTTACCATGAATCTTAGTTCTAATTAAGATAATGTAATAAATATAATGCCAAATCAAATTTTAGTTAATATTAACATAGCCACAATGCCTTGAGGCTGTACTAATACTATTGTACATTTTTCATTTAAAAAAGGCTGTTCAACAATTTTTTGCAACAATTTTATGTTTTTATTTTATTCAAAGAAATCTGAACAAACTTGTGCATAGTGTTGATAAGACTTTGTTGAACTTCTCTTGAAAAGTGTACATTTATCCTAAGATTTAAACATGAAAAATAATCCCCATAGGTACAGACTATTAAATTCCAGATAAATACCACTTATATTTATATTAAAAAAAGAAACAACAAAACAGACAACACTGAATCTACACTTAAATGTGAACCAAAAAGTAATGGCCTGGTCATGAGGCTGAATATACATGTACAAAGCTAAGAACAGTTCTGGGCCTTGTCATGGTTCCCATGCTTTTTTCAAAACAAATTCCAGATCTTTTCCATGTTTACTTCAGGAAGAAATTCATTTTTTAAGGTTCATGTATGACCATTGAAGAATGGAATTAAAGAACCGTTTGGCTTAGATAATGTGCATTTTTCAAATACGAAATATTTCTATTTCATGATTCCCACGTCTGAATCAGACATATGTAATAAACACAATGTTTTAATACAAAAGTGTATTTCTGTGTACTGAAAATTCATATAAATATGCATATTAAGTCATTTCAACTTATAGAATAGAAATGTTAACTTTGCTTAACTGCATTATGGAAATATAGAATGAACAAATGAAATTTGTTTTGCTTTTGTTTCAAATTTTTAATTTTAAAGAAATCAGAATAATCGGTTGTAAATCAAGATAGCAATGTCTTAAGTAGAGTATATATTGACTGACACATCATTTAATTACGGAAAATAAATGTTACCAGTGAGCAAATTCAAAACTATATACATGTTCAATGTAAACATTACCTATCAGTTTATCAGAATATCAACAAATGCAAAGTATTAGAATCTTATCTTGTACAGAAAAAAGTTTTAACCTTGAAGTATTGTGTGCTAATAAAACCAAACAGTAATATTTTTCAAACAGCCTAAACTCTTTAAGATGATTATATTTAAAATCCATCACTTTTTAAGACTTAATTACAAAAAGTCGATTGAAATTTTTTAAATCGTCAAAATTATATACAGGTATATTACTGTATAAGAAAAGACTGAATTTCCTGAACAATCCACTTGTGTCTGCTTATAATCGAGCCAAAAATATCCCTAAACCACAATGATACTCCCCGGGGCTTGAATTGTTACTTACAATGCACCTAATTCAGTGAGAACCCACTATAACACGATGGTACAGGTCCATAAAATGCGACCGGATTATGTCCCTAACCCTGCTATAATGCACCAAGTCAGTTAGTTAAAGAAAATTATTCATGCACCAAAAAACTCTGTGCAGAGGGGTGATAAAACGTGGTACAAAATATGTTCTTCAGTGAACAGTTATCATCTTAAATCAATAATGTATAATAAATATTGACTTTCTGCAACATACATGTACATGTATTCACCAGTTGATTTTGTTTTTATCCATAACATCAATTCCATCAAAAGTGTGCAGATCAATTTCTATAACAAGACATCTGCTAGGTCCATTCAAATGTACTTAATTTCCGGTAATACTTTTGCACACATTCATGAAACGGGTGTTATATTCTTCTGCAATATTCATATTTGCTGTATGTGTCTAAAGGGTCTTATTTCTGACCTTCAATCAAACGCATAATTCAGACAGAAAACTTTAATTTCTTAGTGAATATTACATGTACTTCAGATGAAAAAATAAAACGTCTTGCAACGAGAATTATACAGCTGTGTACATGTAAATTGAAATCAGTTTGGGAGTAAACAATCCAATTGTGTGGTTTCAGAATGAATTCTTTATAAAATATACAGTAGACCACCTCTTCAACGGCACCCCTCACCGCTCCTTACGGCCAGAATCCGAAGGCACCGACAAATTTGTGTTCAAAAGTACCCCTCACGAAAGGCCACCCGGCTAACGTGACCAGCGGCCAGCATATTTGTGCAAAAATATAAAATTTACCCCTCACAAGCGGTCACATTTTATTTTGTAATATGTATCCAGAACCAATTTTATTCATAACGTGTGTTAAGTAATCCGATTTCTGTTTCCCGATGTCAGGTTTTCGTTCCTGAAAGAAGTGTTGACTAAAGTACATGTACCACTAAGGTTAATATTATATCATTTACGCCTCATGAGAAGCCACATTTATTCCATAAAGCCGAGAAAGACTCAAACTTTAATCCATACAAAAAGGTAAGTACACGTAATCCGATTAGCCTTCCTGCTGTGTTATCATGAGATGTCCGGTTTAGCCACTGATAATTGTTAAGATTACAATTATTAACAGTAGTAACAGCTGAGAAGTGGCAGTATTGATGTACAATACACAAGTCAGCGGGAAAATGGTTTGATAGCCTTTAAGGCTTCCCTTAGTAAGATGTTGAGCTTGTTCACTTCCATAATTAGTGGCTATTACTACTGACAATAATTGTTAAGATTGCAAATCCTAATGGCCGCGAGGTGCTATTGTTCAGGTCAATTTTGCGTACATATCAAAGCCATTTTGGCTTCTGTCACTTAGTGTAAAACAATGTAAAATCAATAGGGTACCAGACTGCGACTAATGAATCACGTGACAAGATCGCCGTCTTTAAGAACATGGCATTTTGTTTAAATGTGGAAAAAAATTTTATTCAGTCTTGTAGTTGGCAACATTGAAATAAGTTATAGAGTTGTTTTGCGAAGTTTGATATCTCACCGGGAGTAACAACGCTTTTGACTAAAACAGCTGATCGGGAAAATAACAACAGTACAACAATGCCACCCAAGCAAGCGACTGGGAGCAAAGGCTGTTGCCTTCCTTTGCAAAACACTCCAGTCATCTAATTGATGGCTTTCGTTACTCCCTCCTGTGAAGTGGCCTCTTGGGATCTTAGGATGCAAGGGAGGCCACAAGCCGGGAGGAAAGGACGAGGCCATATGATGAACAACGAACTGGAAATGTCTACGGATATACATTTAAGAAAATGGATTATACATATGACATGGAATTGATGGCTTTCGATACTCCTTCCTATGAAGTGGCCTCTTGGGATCTTATGATGTGAGGGAGGCCACGAGCTGGGAAGAAAGGACGAGGCCATATGATGAACAATGAACTGGAAATGTCTACGGATATACACTTAAGAAAACAGATTGTACATACGGAAATGAACTGTGGAATCAACTATGGATAATACAGAACAGAATATGGTAATGAACTCTGTATTTGCAATAGCTACACAAAGAAAATGGATTTATACATATAGAAATGAACTGTGGAAAAAACTGTATATGGTAATGAACTATGTTTTGCAACAGACTAGTAAGTTATACAAAGTGAACTTTATCTTGTATCTTATGTAAATTCAAACAGTCTTTTTAACAATGTACAGTCTGCATATCGCCCTTGCCACAGTACTGAAACTAATCTTCTGAAAGTAGTCAATGACCTCTCTGCTTTGGATGGCGGAAAGATTACAGTCCTCACTCTCCCTGACTTGTCTGCAGCATTTGACACTATAGACCATGATATACTACTTCACCATCTCCAGCATGTATTTGGCATTCATGATACGGCCTTACTATGGTTCAAGTCCTACTTGGTCAACAGGACACAAATTGTGTCCGCAAATGGAAAACACTCCAGCCCAGTTGATCTATGCTGTGGTGTTCCACAGGGGTCTGTTCTTGGACCTGTTCTCTTCATTCTATACACTCAGCCACTCTCAAGTGTCATAGATCATCACCCAGTGTCTCACCAATTGTATGCTGATGACACCCAAATATACAAATCTAGCCATCCAGCTGAAGTTGAAGCTACCATCCAAGGCGTAGAGAGGTGCATTTCCGATGTGAAATCATGGATGACATGTAACAAGCTGCAGATGAATGATGATAAAACTGAAGCCATCCTGATTACAACACAAAGACTTTCTCATTCACATCCTTTACATCAGACAATAAATATCAGCAATGCCACCATTAAATTCACACAGTCAGTACGAAACCTTGGTGTCACTCTTGACAGTACTCTCTCATTGCATCAACATGTCATGAACATATGCAAGGCTGCATATCTTGAGCTGAGAAGAATCAGCTCCATTCGCAAGTATCTTTCAGTTGATGCCACTAAAACACTTGTGTGTTCCTTAGTACTTTCAAGACTGGACTATTGTAACTCAATTCTGTCTGGTTAGTCTCAATATCTACTTCAGAAACTTCAAAAAGTTCAAAATACAGCTGCTCGAATCATCCTTAGAGTACCACGATCAGAGCACGCCTCTCCCCTGCTCTGTACCCTACACTGGCTATCCATATGATCCAGAATTAAACACAAAATTTGTTCTCTGTGCTACGTTTCACTGACAGGCTCCAGTCCAACATACCTATCTGACCTCACCCATGTGTACACACCTGCAAGATGCTTACGCTCCTCTTCTGACACTCGTATTCTCATTATTCCCACTATGAAGATGAAATCATATGGACAATGCTCTTTTGCATACCAGGGCCCAGCAACGTGGAACGAATTGCCCACTGCACTTAGACACAAAGACACAGTGATCTCATTCAAGAGCGCTCTTAAAACTCACCTATTTCAACTGCAAGAACTGACTTAAAGACCTAATGATGTATCCTTGCCTTAAATATTTACAGCATATTTGCTGTTTCTACTTTCGTGGTGTTTGTTTTTATTTTTGTAATCATATCATTATAAATGTTTTGGTTCTTTTTGTAAGTGTTGTCAAATGTCATAAAGCGCTTAGAGCTTCTAAATATTAGGTGCTATACAAAGTCCTCATTATTATTATTATTATCTTCAGAAATTTTCCAAGAATCTACAATAACTAAGGATTGAGATATAATTAAAGAAAAAAATGAGCTATACTGGACAAACGGACGTTTCCTATACCTTCAGATGGCTCACTTTGCCTATGCGTTACTTTCTATATCTGTTTAAAAACATTAAGATGTTGTATAGATATTCGGAAATAGACTAAAGGTTTAATATTAACTTTGATGCATGTACAGATAAACACTAACTTTTAAAATGCAAATTTTAAATTAACAATAAATTATGTTAAACATATACAAGTGAATTTGAGTTTAAATGTGAATTATGAATTAATAATCAAATTATGTTAAACATAAATGGATTTATCTGAAGTAACAAAATTGTGAATTTCGAAATAGAAGAAAGTGTGCAGCACGTGCACATGGTGCTCACTGTTGAGAGCACAGGTTGTGCATGTGTGCCATGAGACTAAGGATTTGAACGTAGTTACCAAGCAGCTTATGCTATTATAATTAGAACAGTTTAAAACTAAAATTTCTATCTCTTCATTAATAAAAGAAATTAAAATTAACAATACGAAAGATAAATAAAATAGATTAATAACTGGAAATTAGAACGATTTGAATGGTGTATATACCCTACTTCAAAATTATAAAATCAAAATTTTGTAAAAAAATAATACACAAAGCACATACATTTGGATAAAAAAACAAATACACATAAAAACCCTTTAACTTTAGATCTAGGGTTCCCTCAGATGATGTTAACTCTGAGAGGGACCACACCAATAATGGAATAAGTTATTGCAAAAAGATCAACATGTCATCGAGGAAAAGAAAAATTCTCAGTTTAGAAGAGAAAGTGAAAGTAATTCAATTGACCGAAAAGGGGGAGAGTTCGAGGATTCTGGCAGAAATATCGTGAAAGATAGAGAAACAATTCTGCAGAAATGGGAAGGTGAAATGGACGGAGTAAGGAAGATTGTTAGAGTCAGGAGATGTTTGTATCCTGATTTGAATGAAATGGTTTTCGAATGGTTTTGCACTGCACGTGCTAAGAACATTCCACTCACCAGTCGAATGATCCAAGAAAAAGCAACAATTTTGTCAGTTGAAATGGGATATGATGACTTTACCGCAAGTAACGGATGGCTGCACAGATTTCAAGTCCGACACTGGATAAATTTTTCAAGCATAAGAATTCTTAGGAACATTGGTATTGTATTTAAGTGTCTGTTGGTGACAGATGATGTGATCTGTAACATTATTATAAAGACAGTTTTAAAACTACATGTATATCAATAGTTATTCATACCATTCTTTTGAAAATGATGAAATAGTTTGTTTCACATTGATTTCACAATGAGCATGTGATTTTTAAATGAAAATATTAAATGTTTTAGAATTAAATGTAGTTGTGACTTTCTATATACATGTATTTACTATTCGCATTTGTCATTCCCCTCTAGAAAGGCCACCCACATTATAAGGCCACTTTCCTGTTGCAATAGGGGTGGCCTTATAAGAGGGGGACTACTGTAATGTCATTATAAATTGTTGTGTCATTGTCTAACAGACTGAAGAAAATTAAGTAAATTAACTGCAGTATCCATTCACATGTTTGTTTTATAACTATGACCTTGCTTCACTGCAGAGCAGCAGGGAGTACTAGGGGTATATGTATCACTAACCCATAATTGCAATAACCTTTAGTGAAATTAACATTGATAATAAGTAATTACTAAAATTGATTATATATAAGTAATACTAATAAGTAATATAATAAATAATTACTTAAATTAATTGATTATATATTCAGATGAGAATCTTTTTGTTCTTTTGATCAAATATTGTACACAGAACGTGTTGAAGAAAAACAGAAAAAACTTAACTGACTTTTATTGTTCATAGTTCAATAATAATAGGATTACCACAAATCAGATTTTTAATGAGCTGACTTCATTCAAAAGTAAGCTTTTTAGATGAAAGGTCTGTGATCAACTACAAACACATATGAAATGAATATCAACAAACTGTAGAAACTTTGAACATTTGTTCATATCATGCAAGATGCAATCATAAGACACTTTTTTTCCAAGAATGCGTCACCTCTTACCAAATTATTAAATAAAGCTCTTGTTTATTTTGGCACAAAACTTACGTCTTCTGTGATCATGTTATATCTGAGTGTACCCATCTTATTCTGAGTAATCTACCCACTGCACATGCTGACAACATTATTGCCGGTGAACATGTCTTATGCCAATGTGTCTACCCACTACTCATGCTGACAATAATGTTATCAGTAGTGTACCCATCTTATGACAATTAGTACACCCATGACACATACTGACATTGATGTTATCACCAGTGTACCTGTCTGATGATAGATTTAAAACCTGTCAACATTACCTTTCAGAATGGAACTTGAGAAGACTTGTTCTGTTGCTCTTATTTTTCTCTGCAACCTTGCAGTAGATGTTTGTAAAGACTCTTGGCTGATGGACAATGTTGGCTGTTCTCCAGAATGGGTAGGTTTCAATGTAGTGGTTGCAGTGTCCATTCCTGCTTGCAGTATATGGGGGTGTTTGTATTCCTCACTGACCCTAATGGCTGATTGTCTCTGATACAAAATATTTAGTAGTAGAAAGGGTGACCATTTGCCCCATAAATGTCAGGACTGAACAATACCAATATTACATACATTTTAAAAAGCAAATTCCAGGAAATAAAATTCCAGAAACTGATATTCCCTGACACAAAATTCAATAATACTAATTTAGGGAATTGTTGAATATAAAAAAAAAACCAAAACAATGGGAGGGTCTGTTAAATGATGATGCAGACTGAACACTGCAAAATCATATTCATCAATATCACACTGCATAGTTGCATATCACGCAATTTAAAACACAGAAAAGTTGCTAGGACGTACAAACCCACTTATCTCGACCTCGGTTATCTCAAGAACCCACGTATGTTGAGCATTTTGGTCGGGTCCCGCAAAAATCCTTCTTTGTAATGTTATTTTTTCCCCGCTTATCTCGACCCCTGTTAAGTTGATAACCCTGTTATGTAGGGCATAAGTTTTGGTCTGAAGTAACATGTGGAACCGCTTAATTCGACAAAATGCAACTTTTAACGTCCATCTCAAGAAATTTTACAAGAAATTATCCGGCGTTTCTGCTATTACCGGTACCTCGTACCAGCATTGATAAAAAAAGTTGCTGCTAGATCAAATTTTGCCGGTACAAATGCTAATCAGCCAATCTCATCAATGCATGGTTTATCACTGGCATAGAGTGGAGATTACCTTGTAAACAATACTTTAGAGTAAGGAAACTGAATGAATGCATTTCTGACCTTTACATAAGCAGCGTTCAAAATTGACATTACCACATGTCAACACCACAACAATATAGTTCGTCCCACACCGAATTGCGAATTTGGTCTTATCTGTAACTCAGAAAATTATCAGGTTAAATACCTAATTTGTTTTACAGAACATTTAAAACAAATTCGGTAATAGTTAAAGTGTTTCCATGATTTGTACAAGTGTAAAGCCTTCAACTTCATCATAGCTAGATCACGTGACTAAATAAGCTACAAGTAAAAACCCACAAAATTAAAAACTAAGCTGCCCCCTCCCCATGGTTATTAATTTATTTTGAACAAGAGTAAATAAAAGCACCAACAGTATTGTAAAAAAACAAAACAAAATCCATAATCAATAGCGCCCAGTTTGTTTGTTTTTTAAATTGTCGATCGCAGTACCACATATTCTTCAACACAAACAGAATGAAGCAGAGAGCGATTGATAGGATTAAAATTTGAAACAGAAAGAGGAGTGCTTTCATATGTATTGTTTTTGTCTTGAATATCAAAGTCTTGAAATCCATCAAAGAGACTAGCCGACCCTCCTTCTGGTGCTGTGTTCTTGCCGACGGTCAGTGATCAAAGTCGGGAGGGATATGGGACTACAACTGTATGAATGGAATAAGTTTGGCTTCATACAGAATTTGATGTTGGGACAGTTACTGAGTTAACTTTAAAGACTTTAAACCCATTTTACAGTTTGTCAGTCCATGAATACCGACAGCCCGATCTTTTTCCAGTACAGAAGCAAATTTTAATTTAAAAACCGGCATATACTGGTGTTAAGGAACCTCTAACGGTTTTAGAAAAAACAAACTATTGATTTTCACGCACAATATTGGTCAGTTAAATTATGCTGCTAGTCACAAGTAAACTCTAATGAAAATACTTTTTAAAAAAGGATAGTTCTACATGTACATGTACTTCAATTGGCCTAGATATTGGATAGTGTAAGAAAATCATTGTCTTGCTGAGGCTACCAAAGGGATCAGGCTATTCACATGGAAATAAAAACAACTTTAGACCACTGACATTGTTGTAGCACAGGAGTCTATCTTTTCATCAATAAAGTAAGACGAAATTTCTGACAACATGAAATCACCCTATCGGTATTATCAATGAACACTAATATCGAAAAGGTGATTTCATGTAAGAAATTTTGTCATACTTTATTGATAAAACGTCAGACTCCTGTGGTTGTAGTAACTTATTGTTGTAAAAATGTGTGACTTGTTACATAATCTCATTTAAAAGACATCCAATCTTCTTTTTTTGCAACCAGGCATGACTGAATTATTATTTTTATTGTGCATTAGAAATGCCATTTGTTTTGTGAAGCAAAACTGCTCATTGTTGGTACTTGAGATGCATAATCATTGTTCTGCAGTAGATTTATCAACTAAACCCTGATATCTCGGGACCCGGTTATGTCGATGATTTTTTGAAACCCCTGACGTAATTGAGACAACTGGATTTGACTATACAATACAAGGCCTACAAAGGAGTTAAAGCACAAAAATAAATGTTGGCAGGTCAGATGATATAAACTATGCAATTTATTTGAAATTTGATCATAATTAAGGGAATGCAAATGAGTTGGTCTGTCACTCAGGGGAGGTAACACTGCTGAAATCCGTGTTTTCATTTTCTGCCAAGGTCTCAGAGAAGTCCAGCTGCAGACCAGATTTTGCACCACGCAGAAAAGAGTTTAAAGAAAATTGATCACTGACCTTAAATTTGATACTATGAGTCCCTGAAACAGAATGACGCTGTACTGGGCAAAACGAATGACTATATACAAATTCAATACAAGACCATTTCTTATTTTAACCACTTAGTGTTGAAATCATCTCTGAAAATCTTCAGTGATGACAAAATTTTGTATTAGCTGTTGTGGAACACAGATTAGATATCACATTGGCACCATTTTCATTTGCTACAATGTAGTCTTTATAAAAATAAAAAAAATCTTTTGGTGAAAATGTCATGTCACAATAGTCATCCATTCATTGGGAGCAGTGACATAAAGATTTTGGTGAAAATGTCATGTCATAATAATCAACCATTCATTGGGAGCAGTGACATAAAGATTTTGGTGAAAATGTCATGTCATAATAATCAACCATTCATTGAGAGCAGTGACATAAAGATTTTTAGGGTAGTCATTGTGGAAGTCATATTGTATATACAACAATCACCTTATCATGCAGGACCATCAAGGAATCATAAAAAGTATATTGGTGAAAACCCTGTGTTGATATAGCAAACTATTTGGAGAGGAGTAAATACAGACAAAACTTGCCAGTAGTTTTCCATGAGTTGGTGGTTCTTCCTATATACCATTATACTGGCCACCATATATAACCAATCATGCATTGGAAAATGGCATTAAACCGGAAACAACAACACCACCACCACCATTCAGGAGAAGTAGCACTAACAAGATTTACAAGAACACAGCTGTGGTAGCCACATTGGACATCAGATCAGCACCATTTTACTTTGAGACTAACTAGATTGACCAAGAAGACTTGCACTGAATAGGCCATGCTAACATCAGTCTCTAGTCAAGCTTAGTTGTGATAACAAGATTTTTATGATGGCTACCATAGTAGCCATGTTAGATATTAGATCAGCACTATTTTATAAGGATGAGCTAGATAACATAAAGTCTTTCAATCAAATCCCATGTTGATAAGACATTCCACTCAGTAGGAGTAACAACACCATGACTTTCAAGATGACTGCTATTGAGGCCAAATTGGATATTAGACTGGCACCATTTTCATTTAGTGCCAGGTAGACATCCTAAGAAATCATCTACTAAAACTGATACTAATCTTATCATCCAATTCTGAAATAGTGACAACAAGGCCTCAGATTGGTGCAATTTTTGCTGAGGACCAACCACATGGTTCCCACGCTTTTCTAAAGATAAATTTCCAGGTCATTTCCAAGGTGTTTCCAGGATGAAATTATTTTTTTCCAGGCTCACCTATGACTGTTACTTAATGGAAATAAAGAACATTTTAGATTATAAAACATGCATTTTCTAAATGTAAAGATATTTCTCTTTCAAGACTCTCCAAAACATCTAAGTCAGAAAAGATGATCATGTACAAAACCACAAAATGTATCACACAAAACAAGTTTGACTATATTCCTATAAATTGGCATGTAAACTCGTTTATATATACAAAATAAAAATTATAACTTTATTTTGCTGGCCTGCATAATGCTGCTAAGTGGGAACAACATAATGAATATAAATTAGTTTTGTTTCCTTTCAAACCTTTAATTCTAAAGAATATATATATATATATATATATATATATATATATATATATATGCATCTTATAGAAAGTGTGATGTGAGTTGGATTTTTAATGTAGCTTTAACAATTTTTCAGTCAATCATATCGCTACGATGTCTGCAGTGCGGTAGTTTATAGTGATGTTTAGCAATGGGGCATCATGCCGCAGACTTGTAATATGATGTACCACCCAGTCACATTATCCTGACACCAGGCTGACCATTCCTAATACTAACCTCTTCATTCTGAGCGCCAAGCGAGGCAGCTGTTAGTACCATTTTTGTAAGTCTTTGGCATGACTCGAGATCGAACCCATGACCTCCCACATCCGAGGCGGATGCTCTAACCACTAGGCCACCAGAACGGTCATATCTTATAGAAAGTAAACATTTCCAATTACAGTATAAAAAACACAATAAACACAAATAATTAGAATCTTGTCTTGTAACTAAAAGATTTTAACCCTAAATTTATCCGTACCAATAAAATCCCAAACAAAATTTTTCAAACAACCCAATCCCCTTTAGACAATCTGGTTAAAATCCATCATTTAAAAAACATTTTCAAAAGGGTTGATTTAAATTTTGACGAAAACCTTCCAAATTATATACTGTTGTATAAACAAGGACTAAATTTTCTGTAAAATCAACTTGCCATCTTGTAATTTGTTAAACCAGTCCCCAAACTGGTATTGATACAGGGGCTTGTATAGTTTTTTAATAGATAATACAAGGGACGACAATTTCTCATTTCAGCTCTGAGATTCAACTATTTGGACTATAAATTTGGCTCAAAACGAATAGCATTCCGTTTTCTAATCTGGGTTTCCTCCGAATATTCCCACCCCATTTTTCATATTTGGACATTTAGGTTGGAGTGTGGGGTCATTGCAATTGCATATCGAAAATTTGGAATTTGCCACCACATTGCGGTAGCGACATATGGTAGTCACTTACCAGTGGGCCTTTGAAAATTTAAACTTATGTTATATCGACTTATACCTGCATGAAATCGACAGGAAAATGACTTATTTTCTCAGAAATGTCAAGTATTATAATCGTTATGTCTTTAATCCACTGACAGATTAGATGAAACTACAGCAAAGATGAAACGTGACCCAGTACTCGCCATTTGCATTACTAGTCACATAACTTCACAAATCTCAAATGACGACATCGGAAGCACAATAATCACATGATATCAACAACAAACTCCTTTTTTAATGTTGTTGTACAGAAATTCAATTATATTAAATGAAAGTAAGATACTTTTTGTAAAACCAGCAAAAATCTGGCCAGTCTGATTTATCAAGCAGAGAGCATATGTCAACATGGTAGTCATGTGATGCAATAACACTCCAGAAGTTTTCTCAAAATATATAAATATGGAAAATTTTGTGTTCTTTCGTGTTTGTATTTTTATTACAACCAGTATACGACTTTCATTTAATATTTTTTAAATTTTTTTCTCTACAACATTTGAAAATGTGTGTTGTTAGATTTATGTACTCATGCGACTAGCAATACAAATCGCAAGTACCAGGTCACATTTCATTAATGCCATAGTTTTATCTTGTTTTTCAGCAGATTAAAGACACAATGATTTTAATACTTACAATTACTGAAAAAATAAGTAATTTTCATATCGATTTCATGCACGTATCACTCGATGCAACAATGTTTAAAGTTTGCTAGGCCATCTGGTAAGCGGCTACTCTTTGCCACCATGTTGGTCTCTTGTGATGCTAGACTGGTTTTCATACCTTCCATGTAGGAAAGATATGGATATCGAGCTGACTTTTAAAATAAAAGTCTACTAGACGAATCTAATCCACTCAGCATTTGGATTGCCTCAGCGTATATGTTTATTGCAAGCACCCAAATGATCCATACTGCACACTCCGACTATTCTGGTTAGAACTCGATAAATTTAACTCGCAATCAGTTTAGTTACATTTCAATTCCGTCAAGTGGTAGCGGAAAATTCACAGGTTTTTCCCGACTTTCATCAATATTTGCGAAATTCAAGGACTTTCATGGTCTGGAAAAAAAATTATTTCTCCCGACTTTTTCCTGATTTCCTGGTAGCATGGGAAGCCTGCAACCAGAAATCATAAGAAGTCTTTCAGTGAAAACCCGAAGCTGAAATGACCATCCGATCTATTATGGAGCAGCAATAACAATATTTTTATGACAAGGGCTGTCATGTCCGTATTGGAAATTGATTGGTACCAATTTCACTCAGGGTCATCTAGGCTTTATTTAAAGTCTTTAAGTGAACACCCCATGCTATGACCATCCACTCAGACATGATAGTAATAGCAATACTTTCAGGATGGTTATTATGGTGGCCATATTGGATATCCGAGTGGCATCCTTTACATCTAGTTCCATCTAGACCATAAGATGAACATTATGTAAAGTTTCAAGGCAATTCACCCCAAGTAGTTAAGGGGTGAAGCAAAATGCATGTGGGTTTGCATTGACAAGTCAATGATGTTACTCTAGTTACAAATGAGCTCTGTCAAAGGGTGGGGTCATGAGGCTTTTTAGAGTATGTGTATATATCCATATTTGTTTGTCTACTATTTAACTTGAAACACTTGCATGGATTTAGGCTAAGGCTATAATAAAGAACCATCAATATTTATTCTTCTAATTGAATACTTAAAATACTTGTGTAGATTCATATGAAACAATCAGAACAATTTTGCCTGCTTCCTCTAATTATAGCTGCAGGTTTTAATGACTTCTGACAATCAGTAGCCATGGCAATGAAAATATTGTCACATTCCAGACTCATAAAACTACAGTTTGTAACAATAAGTAGCCATGAGTTATTGACAAAATCAAATACCTGTCCAATTTGATCAACATGTGTCCCCACTAAAATCACAGGTGGTGGGATGACTGTGTAAGATATTGCAGAGTTCATGTTTTCTTTGTCAGGTGGTGCACAGGAATGTATGGAATTCATCCAGATCTCAACTAGCTCTAAAAAAGTCAAGAAACAAAATATGTCATTAACATTTTAAGTATTGACAGAATAACATACATGTACTTGCTGACAAGAAATTTATTAAAACAATAATGACTTTAAGTGTAATTTAGTTTTTGACAAATTTAATTGAATGTCTATCAGAATGAAATAACTAAAGACCAAAGAACCTGAAATTCCTGCTTTTGTCAGACATTTCCAGGAGATCAAAGGATGTGACCAACAAACTCTGCACAATCGGATATCGATCACAAGAGTTTTGAAATATCACATATATCTATTTGTCTTTGATTTGTTTATCCTTTAAACTGCCAAATAAATATCTTAATGAAGTAAAATGCAAAGGTGACTAGGCTCTATTGCCACAAAACACAAGGCAAATGAGGTCTGAAAGCTTATTTCTTGACCAGAGTAAAATCCATATAGTTCAATGACTGCCCCAGGGTTTGTACTATAGTCATTATATTAGTCCTTCACACCATGCTGTTTGTATTGCTGTGTGTCAGTACAGTTTAAAATAAATTATGAGAAACCTAAATTCAAATTACGGCAAGACAGGTACTTGCAGCAATAACTGACATTACAGGAATTGACTGTTAATTAGGTATTGAATATTTTTAAGTCAGCTTATTGTTAACTTAACAGTTACAAATGAAACACAGTGGAGTGGCATAAAAATGCTGCTGTTGGGACAAATCCTACAGTACTTATTTCTGAATGAAAAAAATTTGAAAAAATAATTAGTTCATGAGGAAATCAGTTAATCGTTGAAAGATAATACTATCATTAAAGCAGCATCAAATCTTTTGCCAAAACTGACACATTTTGTGGTACAATTAAGAATTAATTCTATCAATCATTGCTTTCTTGTCATATTTTATCTCCTTTAAATGCTTTTATGTTGAAACTGACAAATATATGGTCACTATATTAATTTTTCAGGACCAGCTGTATGGAATCATTTTTGTAGTCCTCTCTATTTTCTTTTCTGAATATAACTGAGCTCTTACAATCTTAACCAGGAAATGTTTACAATTGTACAAACGAATGTGATTATTTGTTTTTATATTGAGAAATATCTTTTATCTGTGTAAAATACAAGAAAAATGAATTTGAAGACGAGATGCAGTCCAGCACAAACCATGAACTTTGCATTTCATTTTCCCGTCAGTGTCAAAGTAACACTCATCTTCTACAACATCAGTAATCTGTCCACTGACATCTGAAACCAACAGGTAAATGGCACGTCTTGTCAGGAACATCTGGTGTGTTGTGTAAAATGCATAATGCCCTGCAAAGTCCCATATTGTTAAATGTGCATACTTTCTCACATCCTGCTTTGCTTTGTCTGGATTTTCTTTCAACAATTTTAACATTTCCCTCAATGGATCTGTCTTATGACTTTCAGTGGCATTACTTTCTCCAGGCTCTCTTCCAGGCATCGTGTTATTTTCAAGCTGGGTACGATTACTCTGATCTATAGTGGAAGGTGATTCTTCTTGAAGACTAGCTGTAGATGAAAGATTCTGGCCAATGTTCTGTTGAGGTGACCGGTGATATATCACCACTGTATCCTCGTCATCATCAGCAACAATGCCAATTGGACTGTGGTCAGCTCTCTCCTGTTGAGGAGAGTTTGCAACCTGTTCCTGATCTGCAATGCTGCCACTCGTTTGGTAATTCTCATTCAGAACTTTAACAAGGCGCTGCAGTTTATAATCCTGTTTTGAATCTGAAATCAGAAGGAACAGACCGTACAGATAAATACTGTTTTGCAACAAAAAATCATGCTCGAAATGAAAAATAAAAACGTTTGGTATGTATGTATGTATGTATGTAAACTGCATCTCAGCACAATAATGGCTACATGGCACCCATAAAAAGCAATATTCTAAAAATGTAAAAATGAGGATTGTACAAGAACTTAAAAAATAAACTCTCTCAAATAAATGTAAACTCTGCTAGAAAATAAAATCTAAAGAGTAAGAATGCTATAATTTTATAAAACACATACACATAAACTCATTGTAAACAGTAACTGCCCTTGAGAAGACTGAAGTCAGTGATTAGTAATCAGATAGCAAAAAGCAATTCATATTTAAGTCGACTACAAGTTTAACATATGCAAATATAATTAACATACTGACTGACATGGCATTAACATACTTATTGACTAGGCATTAACATACTGATTGACATGGCATTAACATACTGATTGATGTGGCATTAACATACTGATTGACATGGCATTAACATACTAATTGATGTGGCATTAACATACTGATTGATACAGCATTAACATGATGATTGACATGGCATTTACATGCTGATTGACATAGCATTAACATACTGACTGACATGGCATTAACATACTTATTGACTAGGCTTTAACATACTGATTGACATGGCATTAACATACTGATTGATGTGGCATTAAGATACTGATTGATATAGCATTAACATGCTGATTGTCATGGCATTTACATCCTGATTGACATAGCATTAACATACTGACTGACATGGCATTAACATACTTATTGACTAGGCATTAACATACTGATTGACATGGCATTAACATACTGATTGATGTGGCATTAACATACTGATTGATGTGGCATTAACATACTGATTGATATAGCATTAACATACTGATTGATGTGGCATTAACATACTGATTGATATAGCATTAACATACAGATTGATGTGGCATTAACATACTGATTGACATAGCATTAACATACTGACTGACATGGCATTAACACACTTATTGACTAGGCATTAACATACTGATTGACATGGCATTAACATACTGATTGACATAGTATGAAAAAGTCATAGTGTCTCAAGTACCTAATTACGATACAGAAAGTATTTAACAATATCTTTCCATAATACAAAATGTAGCCCTTAGCTAACAAGTTACTAAAATAAGTCAATCAGAAATTGCAAAAGTCAGCTGAATAAAACATCACTCTTGCAGTGCCTGTCAAATCTAGTTATTAAAGTAGATCTTTGATTTTAATTAAACTTGACCCTGGTAGGCATCAATGACCTAGGCCAGAAACATAGCACAATACATAAAAAATGGAAGCATGCCAATTGTTTCATTCTGCTACAGGTCACACATCCATAGCACAGATTTGCATGGGTTTATAAATTTTATATGAAGCTAAAGAAGTGGAACTTGGTTAATAATGCTTTATATCCCATACCAACAAAGCTGTTGATGTTTATTAGTTTACTGCAACATCATAATGACATTGCTGTACCAGGCAGCATCAACCTTTACAAAGGTTTATTTTAGAAAAATATGACTACATTAATTTGGAAAAGGGATTCAGCTGATGGGACTGGTATTTGTGGTTAAGAACGAAATGTATATGCACCAGTAAGAAACAAAATCACCATAATCCTTGGGATGTTTTACTTATACATCTGTTCATGCTTGTGATATCAAGTAGACAGTCATGTTGATTTCTACTCATCAACTTGTAACTGGGCAGTTTTGCTTAATATTTATTTGTCAATCTCTTTTCTGCTTAGTCACGTTTGATTTAATGGTTTCCAAGCCAATTTGATAAATACTGTGATGTCAAAGTTCCTGGGACACTTAATAATCAGCTCCAGCCTCAATTTTTGGTACCTTTAAATAAGTTCAATAATCGCAAAGCTTTCGGTGGTAAATAAGAGAGGATGGTATTACTAATATTAGTATTATTAGTACCCCTACTTCGTGGATGTACCACATGGCACACCATAGCTAGGTGGGTGGGTGTTATCAACATTTATGGTCATATTAATTTATTCATTAATACCTACATTTATCCAATACCAAGAATTGGTTGATACGATTCTTGAGTATATTCCATACACGAATATAAAACTGAACATAAATTATCAATTAAACTCTTGAAATCCATGATGTTATGAGGTGAAATAGATACACACTTTCATATGTACAATCTCCCTCATTTCCAGGTTTGGCACATTTGGAACACCAGTCATTATCTTGTTTCAAAGTTCCCTTATGATATCACACATATTTAAAGCTAATTTTTTTGTATTGCACATTTTGTTGCTTAAGTGCTTGCTTAGGCATGGTTTATACACAGCAATAGGTGACCCATTTGCTACCATTCCTGCAAATAGTACGCATTAATATGCGTGATATTAATACATCATGTGCCAGCCAATCAAAACAGTCCCAGCTGTCACGTGCAGCGTCTTTGTTCAAATATATCTTAGTTTGGAGCTGAGAGCGACAGCACGCATAATTCTGTCGAAAAGAGCTGTACAACTTTTCTTCTTCGTGTGTGCCTCTTTTCCTGACTTTCACAACAAGTACTTTCCTTACCTGAGCTATTATTTCCCGTTGTTGCATTCTCCTATTCCGTGATTTCATCAGGACGTTAATTGCCATTCATTGCGCCCGCTTGGAGTTTTCTTTTGTGTCGGCAAACTATGGCGTCACGCTCTTCCAGAAAACAGAGGTCGGTCCCATACGACTTGGACAATCCTTTCAACTGGACTACTCTCCATTTAAAGCGGAAACTGGAATCTATAGGCATTAAAGTGTCTGCTGCTATCCCGAAGCACGCCTTGAGACAGCTATATATTGATAATGCCCCTTCCGCGGGTTCACGGCCTGCTGATCGTTTGCCGACACAACAAAGGAATAAATCAACTACATCGCAACCCGGTACACGTCAGTCTGAAGATGAAGTATCCCTCCTTCCACATCCAACGCCACGTCCACGTCGCCGTTGTGCAACCACTGTTCATGTGAATACTGATGAAGCACTTAATTCAGCGGAAGTCATTGAAGCGGAAACGGCAGTACAATGCAACATTCCGGAAGTAGGAACTACGTCCAACATGGCCGCCATTGATATGAACACATTGTCTCCAGCAAACGTAATGTCCTCGATCCACTCCATTCAGCGTTCTATCGTTGACCTGAAGAATTCCATCGCTGACATCAGGGCACGACAACAGGCGTTTTCTCCGATGGTACTGTTAGGCGACTCAACACCTCTCGCATCATTGCCGGTAGCCCAGCCAACGACATCGCTCAATCAGCTGATGCAATCCACAGGAGTTTCGCCGGAAATCCTGCCAGCAATCGACGTGGTATCCGAAAGCCAGCGGAAGCAGATACTCGATGGTAAACACATCAATCTTGCCACTCTTTTGCTACCACACATGGAATCAGATTTGACAAATCAAGATGACAAGGCTGGAAAAAATGATCCCCGATTACTTAAGCGTCTCACTCTCAGTGAATTCATAACGGCCTTCGGAAAATTTAAGCGAATCATCTGTTCAGTTTACCCCAACAGACGCCTTGAATTGGACATGTACGAGGCCGACATTATAAAAATTGCCAATGCCTATGGGGACATTTTCTACGACTACCATAATGTTTACTCCAGTCAGGCTGCTATTGCCCTGCGTGACTACCAACTCAAAGTAAACTGGGCTCTGAGGGATCAGGCAGCTCTTCAGCTATTGATTGGAGGCCGAAAAACAACTACATGCCACATCTGCAGTTCCGTTACTCACCCAACCGACTTCTGCCCACAAAAGATAAGCACTACAGTGCCCTGTGTGAACATAGCCAACAAAAAAAATTCGGATATTGACAAGTATGGCCGACCTAGACAGATGTTGGATGGAAGAGAACTGTGTAATAATTTTAACTCCACACGTGGTTGCCACCGAACTACTTACCAGTTCTTACATACCTGCAATCAGTGCAGGGCCAAAACACATGGGGCAGCTGCTTGCCCAAACAACCCATTACACAAAATTTCCAGCACTCTTGCACACAACATCAATAACCCTCGCAAATCAGTGCCAGATAGGATGCAACAAAGCTGACCAACTTTCTTGCCACATGCTACCACCCCCATTGACATCAACAGATTGCAGCTTGAACTCCTTCATCATCCAGATAGAAACTTCGTTCAATACTTGTCTTCTGGTCTCAAACATGGTTTTGACACCTTGGTGCAAAAAACTCAATTGCCTACAAAAGAGTGTAAAAACTTGCTTTCTGCTTCCAAACAACCGAATATTGTCGATCAGTTATTGGCAAAGGAATGTGCAAAGGGTTTCATGCTTGGTCCTTTCCCTTCTCCACCATTTCCTAATTACAGAGTCAGTCCTATCGGCATAGCGGAAGGTAAATATTCGAAAAAGAAGAGACTTATCATTGACCTGTCCTCTCCTCATGACGATCACATTCATGCAAGTATCAATGAACTTATTGACAAGGATAAATGCTCCCTAAGCTACGTCAAGATTGATGATGCCATCCAAATCATTCAGAGTTATGGTAAGGGAGCTATTATGTGCAAAGCTGACATATCGGATGCTTTCAAACAGATTCCCATTGCGCCTTCACAATGGCACCTGTTCTGTGTGAAATGGAGAGGGTATTACTATGTTTGTGTTCGCCTTCCCTTTGGGTCACGTTCAAGTCCAAAATTATTTGATACCTTATCTCAAGCAATTTGCTGGATAGCCAAACATAATTATGGTATTGATGTTATTTTGCACCTCCTTGACGACTTTCTTACAATCGATCCTCCTTCGGCATGTGGTGAGAGAACGATGGCTTTGTTGACTTTAATTTTCAACAGATTGAAGATTCCCACAGCTCCAAATAAGACCATTGGCCCATGTACAGTTATGGAATATTTGGGAATAATTCTGGACTCGGAGCAAATGCAAGCACGTTTACCGCAGGATAAAATAGTGCGTATTGTTAACTACATTGAACACTTTCTTAACAGACGAAGTGTCCGCAAGCGAGAACTGCTACAGTTACTGGGCCACTTAAATTTTGCTACCCGTGTTATCCTGCCAGGACGTGCGTTTGTGTCATACCTTATACGACTATCTACCAAAGTCAGGGAACTCGACCATTACATACACTTAGATACAAATTGCAGAGAGGAACTGTACATGTGGCACCAATTCTTGGCTATGTGGAATGGAATCTCTATGTTTCTTGACAATCAGTCCACATCATCGGACGATCTTGAATTATACACAGATGCTTCATCCACAGTGGGGTATGGGGGTTACTACAAAACTAGCTGGTTTGCAGCTGCGTGGTCAGATGATCTTAAAATGCTTTTTTCTGTGGAGAATGATTTCTCTATGGCATTCAGGGAGTTGTATCCTATCGTTGTAGCTGCTATTATTTGGGGCGCTGACTGGGCAGGCAAACGTATAATATTTATATGTGATAATATGGCTACAGTGAATATACTTCAAAATGGGAGATCTAAATGTATGCATATAATGAAATTGATGCGTAAACTTACATGGTGCGCAGCTTCTTGTAACTTTTATTTTTCTGCCAAACACATTCCTGGAATTGTCAACAATACAGCTGATGCCTTGTCCCGACTTCAATTTCAGAAATTTCACGCACTGGCTCCAGATGCAGATCTACAACCCTGCAAATGCCCCCCACCCTCAGAAGTCTTGTGGACCTGGATAAAGAGGTAGACATTTTATGGAACCAGGCTTTAAGCCGCGCTACACAGATTGCCTACAACACTGCATTCAACGCCTTTACAACCTGCATGCTCATGTGTGGCTTTGCCTCGAACATGCAAGTTCTGCCAGATATTACGGAAGACACCTTAATCTACTTTGTGACACACTGTGCAAGAGTCCTCAACTTGAAGCATTCTACAATAAAATTGTACCTCTGTGGCATTAGGTTCAAGTATATGCAGGCCGGTATGCAATCTCCATTCACCACAGACAGAAACAATCTACCTCGTCTTGCCACCATCCTCCAGGCCATCAAAAAAACCCATGGTTCATCTGCAAAACTGCGCAAGCCTATTACATACAATATCCTGACAAGCATTTGTACAATTCTGCGAGGAGGAGTATTTGACACGCACACGGATTTGCTGTTGTTGACTGTCTGCATAGTTGCCTTCTTCGGGTTTCTGAGATGTGGGGAATTCACTATTCGGGATTCCTTCGATCCAACTGTTCATCTGTGTCGGCGATGTCCACTTCCACCTGGAGACTGCTTTTCTCAAGTTGAAATCATCAAAAAACGACCCTTTCCGTAAGGGTGTGACTGTTCAGTTACATGCCACAGGTCGTGCTATATGTCCATACTCTGCTATGAAGACTTTCATGCAATTCAGGAGACGTTCATTGCCCCAGCCATATGACCCACTTTTCCTTACGGCTACAGGTCAAGCCTTATCGAGAGTTGTTTTCCTTCATCACATGCGACTTGTCTACTACAAGATGGGAATGGACACTTCCCAGTATAGTGGCCATTCATTCCGTATAGGGGCAGCTACTTCAGCGGCGGCAGCCCGGCTGGAAGACCATATAATCAAAGTTTTAGGCCGGTGGTCTTCGGATTGTTACACAAGATATATTCGCACACCTCACAGTACGATCCAGGCAGCACAGAGGGCCATGGCCATGGATGCAGATAGTAGTACACAGCGACCATGATCATCCTGCATTCAACATACAAGGGCGATCCTGCCATCCTGGGTGCGCTCTTCTGGTTCCAGTTCTACGCTACTGTGCAATGGGATGCAAGTGCGGTGCTTCCAGTTTCTATAGCCGTTCATAGTATTCTATATTCGTTATGTGTGGAGTTCTGCACGCGTGTGATACCGGCAATTGTGCTATATATTCATTATGTGTGGAGTTCTGCACGCGTGTGATACCAGTGTGCATCGTGTGGCAATTGTGCATATGTTGTTTTCATTGCCATATGTGCTTTCGGTTTGTTTAATTCATGGAGGTGTTAGTGCATTCTCATGGTATTCTTCTACCTATTTCACGGATGTGATCATCTAGCTTCTCATCAGAGATGGTTGTGGTATAGACACGCATGGAACCACTCCGAGACAATCACAGCAGACTTGACATTTTCATATATCATAGACCTGTTGCAGTTCATGTGGCTTTGTCTTGACAAGCCAGAGTCTAATTTTACAGTAGTAGTAGTATTCTTGTAGTAATAACATGCTGTTCCTTGCCATTGTCGATTTATTTTTACATGTATGTATACTTTTCTTTTGCATTGTTCTTGATATGCGGCTGTTGTATAGACAAACATTTTTTCTCTTCATTGAACACTGAAGGCTTCCCCAACTTTTACATTCTTGGGGGACAACATCTGCTGCGCATATGTTCTCTTTGGGCATTCACTTCATTCAAATTCCGTTTATTCACCCAAGAATCTAATGTCAGCAATATATGGCGTATTCAAACTAAACCCGTTGAGTGAAGTCCACACAGTTGCCGCTGTCATCCCAACCTTCGTTGGACAGCCCAGTCTTCGCTGGGCTCCTTCAGTTTCTGCTGAAGAAACTTTACTCAAGGGTTATCCATAACATTCTGTCAGGGAGTTTCACAGACCAGCTGTGACCTCTGTACAACCATGTTGTGCCATTCAGTAGCCGCTGAATCACTCACTGACAGAATGAACCAAAACAGTTTCATCGGTAGCAGCAGACAGTCCCCCAAGGCAAACATTATAATTATAAATAAAAAACTTAACTGGATCTGTGTTTTTGTTGTGTATAAATTGATCATTTAGAGACATATTTATTGTCCACACTCTTATCTAATACACCAAGTCATGGAGGTTTTCAATCACAATTATTAATTACTGTAGTTTTATTGTTAATGATAGCATTTCTATGCTTGCCATACAAGCATGCGCTCCATGATTTTTTTGTAGGTAGTTGCTACCCAGAAAACGATAGAATTTTCCCTGCCAGGCGCAGAATTCAGCAGAATTCCATGGGGAGTATAAAAAGGCTTGTCAGCATTTGTGCTAGGACCAGGTCAGATTTCTGACATCCTGTTAAGAGTTATGGTTGTTTAGACCCTTCATGAGAAAGTTGTTTTACTACAGTTGATCTCCCTAAACAGTAATATTCTCTGATGTACAGTAATGGAGATGAAAATACAGTACTGTAAAAGAAATTTTAAAAATGTAGTAAATTAACAATGCCTGTCTTGGTATGGTTTGTTGTTATCCATTGACATTAATATTAACATTGAGGGTGCTGGTGTAAAGTAACACAATTCAAACTTGTATATACAATAAGGTATACTTACTATGATAACATACATAATAAAACTGTGTAGATTTTGAATTAAGCATAATTATATTTATTTATTTATTTCTTTGTGAGAATTTATTGTTTTTACATTCTATGTTTTGTTATAGAATATTTAGTTACTGTAATGGAGAGGAAATGCAGTAATAGACACACAATTCACATTAATTGCAGTGACAATCTAATTAGTTGAACAGGCAGTGTCATGTATGACCAAACATAATTAAGTTTGAAGGCATAATTTTTTATGCAACTTTCAAATTTCATGTAAATAATTGGACTGAAGATGAAAATAATGAGTCAGCTCAAATATATCTGCATGGTCAAAATGATGTAGAGGTCAATGCTTACAGGCACAACGATGGGTGCAGTTCATATCTAATGTAGAAAGCGAAATAAAATTCTCTACCTTGTATGGTTTTGCTATTTATTCATATTTATAGAAATCTGCTAGAATTATAAAGCATTCAGCTGTAGAATCCAGGGATAGAACGTTCCATTCTGCATGGTACATTGATGAATTTTAAAATCAAAACAAAATTTGCCATTTCGCTACTAATTGTGTTACAATTCTTTGAACTGTGTGTTCATTTGTGATATCTTGGATATTATCAGAAAGGTAATAGGAATGTAACATGACAGAGCTAGGAAGTTTCCTTGTAGTACATGTAAGAAGGCTTGTGAGTCTGCTTGTCTTTTGTGTTAGGTATGTCTTCTTCATTGTGATTTATTTTTTGTCAGTTTCAGTATGGTTCCACATGTGAAGATATACCAAATGAAGATTTTAAGACCTGTTCTTGAATCAGTGAGAGATACATCTTTTGTCAGTGTCATTCATTATAAGACAATTATAAGACAAATGTGATTACTTGATGGGTATTGCATAACTTACAAAAGTGGTATATTTTTCTCTAAGGATTTAATTCACTTTTCCTTTTAATGTTGGTTTATTCTTTAGTAACTAAATTTAATGGCCCATTAATTGTTGTAGTTCAATAACCTCAGATTTTTTGCAAGTTTTCATGACATAAAATCTATCTTCTTGTAATGAACTTTAATTTGAAGAATTTGGAACATTACTAAGACTTACTGGAATTTGGTTTTAATCAATATATCTACTGCAGTAAGTGTATGTATAGCTATATGTGTACATATACATTACATTTATAGTTTAATATTATTCTGTTGTGGACTACATGCACGACTATTTCATTTTAATCAATATGTTAAATGAAAAATCAATCCTGATTATATTACATATCTGGCTGACACTAAATATTTAATTTTTACATCACATGTTTTAAATTTCATTTTCATCTGATAAAGAACATTCTTTCTAAATAAATTTGTTATAGAAAACCTAAGTCTGAAGTTATAGATGTACTACAATCAATTTGCATTCTCCAGTATCAAGCTGATGGTTTTGCCTTTCTATTACTAAGTTGAGAGACAGAGAGAGGAGAAAGAAAAGAGAGAAAATATTTGCTTTTAATAATTTTGCAATCATTTTCATTAAAACATGGTCTGAACATTAATATAACAATTGCAACCAAATTTGATATATTCATATTTAAGTTCATACAATAAAATTATAATATTCTGTGTCTTTGAAATGACAGCGTTTTATCTCATTACTCAAAATAACTAGCTTTATTCATAGGAAAGCATGAATAATAATAATAATAATAATAATAATTACAATTACAAGCTTGATTATGAAGCAACCGAGTGTTTTTCAAGGTTCTATTCATAAATTATTTATATTGTAAAGCTATTGTAATGGGCAAGAGATTTAGCCTATAATTTTGTATACGTTTCAAAATAAGTACATTAGTCGTAAAACTCTCAGTAATACGGAAGGGTAGGTGGTAGTACCAACACTACTTGGCCTAGCATCTCTACTTCGTAGACGGGGCTCGCCATCGTAGCTAAGTGGGTGGGTGTTGTCAACATTAATTTATTTATTAATACCTACTTTCATTCAGTACTAAACGATAATCGGCATGATTCCTGGGTACATTTCATATTCGTATACAAACTGATCATAAATCATCCCCTGAACTCTTTCATGTCATGATGTTATTATGCTGTGAATAAACCTTGATATTAGCATTTTTCCCAGCTTTGGCACCTTTGGAACACTCCCGTTGTTTACATAGCTTACTGGTTAGTGGTCGCTTACGGTATCATCCAGTTTAAACTAAACATTTGTTTGTATCAAAAATTTTGACCATTCAGATATATACTTAGCTAATACTCTGTGTTATACAAGATTCTAATTACAAACATTAATCAGGGTGTAGTTTTTTCTTTGCCATCGGTAGCAAAGAACGGTTGCCCCTGAAAGCAAGTACACGCAGATTTTTTTCCCCTGCAGTTGCTACCCACCGAACATTAGAATTTCCCTGCTAAACGCAGAATTCTGCAGAATCCACAGGAGGTATAAAAGGTTTGTAAGGGTCTGTATTGGGACCTGATCGGTTTCCCGAGGTCGTATTAAGAGTCCTGTACGTATAGAATATGCGTGGGAAAATATTTTACTATTTGTTTTTAACTACAAAGGCCATATAAGGCAGTCTACAAAGATAAGATAACTCTTTTGTTTATTATTTTTCGTGAATCAGAATTCATCATTATTGCAGTACATCTACATAAATAAATGCAAAACTAAACTTTTTATAAGTATATAAGGAACAGGACTAAAGCTAAATGTTGAGATCTACTTCTGTATAACTAAGAACCTTTCAGAATATTTATTCGTTCATTTATACTTTTTGTTTTTAATCATCACTGTTAGTTTAAATATCTGCTTAATGTATTAAATTGTTATCAGACAGTCATTCTTATGATCCTGTGAAGCCAAGTCAAGTGTTTCCTGCAGACCTTGTTCAAATAATAATGTTTATTACAATTTAACAGAATAATGAAATCAAATATGACCAACAACAACAACAACAACAATAATAATAATAAGTGCAGGTTTGTTTATAGAGCAGATGAGTGTTTCTTAAGGCCTTGTATAGATGCTGTTAGTTATTATTGTTATAGCCGTCAGGTGTTTATCTAGGTTCTGTCTCAGGTTAACACATATGAATGTAATGAAATGTTAGCCAATCTTTGTAAGTCCATCAAAAAAAAAATAATTTTAATATTAAATCTGAACATTAACCTTTGATGTTTATTAATTGTTTATATCAACTTCAATCAAAAAAACTGTTATTTAAATTAATTATATTTGTCCAAATGTGCACTACCACACTGATATTCAATCAATAAGTCATTATTTAGAAGTGATTCACCTGATATTTAAGTTTTACATTTTACTGCCATATGATTTTGTGATTGTTAATAAACAAGATGAAAGATAAATTTGAGTCTGTGTTTCATCGCAAATCCTGTTCTTATTGTAAGGATTGACCACTTCATCAGGGGATTACAGAAACCTCTTGAAGTTACGGTCAAAGTTTAATTGGTCCTTTATTCTAATGAGAGTTTATCGGCCACAGAGAGCAT
>JAECUM010015131.1:0-26685 GCA_016617855.1 Megalonaias nervosa | reverse complement strand
GAGAGAGAGAGAGAGAGAGAGAGAGAGAGAGAGAGAGAGATAATGTTAATAGAATTATTTTTTAAAAGATCAAAGATCAATCAAATTCAATTGAAATATAACGCTTATTAAAGATTTTAATACTCATTGTCTCTACTGGGATACATTCCGTTTCTCAAGACCTATATAAAAGAATCTCTGTACATCGTTATATTTTTTGAATTGGTAATCATAGCTGGAGGTCATTACTGTTTAAAAAAAAACAAATATACCCTTACTAAATATTCACAATGAGTTCTTATTTGGATCTATTTGTGGCATTTCTGGCCAAGACTTTTCCCTGTTTCCATTTTTTTAAAACTACTGAGAATGTAAAGTCCCTTGGCCACTAGATTCTAGTCTTGTTCATTGCGATTTAATCCCGAATCCAGTAAAAAGAACCATTATACACACGTCAAACACCCCCGCCCATTTTACAGATTACAAACAAAGGTGAAACGCTTTGTATTTATTTTAGTAAATGCTGAACATGTCATAGTCTAAAATACTTATTGTAATATTTCTTTTTAAAAATAAATTATTTTCTTGTCTTGTAATACTACCAACTCATCACACACAAAAAATTCAAAATTTCTAGATCATGGAAAATACGCATGCTTATGCACCCTGCATTGAAAACTGAATTGTCATCATCATAAATTCTATTCAAAACGTTCGTCATTAAAACAACAGATTAAGAATAATAGTAATGTAGCAATACATTTTCAGTCGTTTCGTCTTGATCACCTGAAATATCCATGTGACATTTCAGATGTCAGCTACTGACATTAGGACATCCATAACTTGTGAGCTATTGCCAACATTTATTTCCACATATTAGAAATTAAACGTGATATACATTTTAGTGGTATGAACGTTTTTTCTCATCTCAGATGTTCTCCGTTGTTTCATTTTGTTATGTCCAGAGATGAACAGGAATTTGTGTAGTCCTACTATTTGCGACTTTTTTTATCATGACATATTCTACGTCATGCATGTTAACGAGTACGTGCGACTGTATGCATGTGTTAGAGAGAGAGAGAGAAAGAGAGAGAGAGAGAGATTTTGATCACAAGCAAATTTTCATTCAATATAAATTGTACACCTGAATACCTGCAATCCATCCTAGGATGAAACACAAAATCGCACAAAGGTACATGTTTCTCTCAGGTGTCCGGTCACATCTCTGCAACAGATAACCCAAGTTCGCCGTTCTCTATAGAGAAAGGCGTGTTAAATTGTTATCTTTGAATGCTCTCGAAAAGTCATTTACATGCAAGGTTAGCAGTACGACAAACTTATATTAAAATCTCTAGCTAATGCCTCAGGAATGGGACAAGAGTGTTAAGTGGAATAATATTTATAATGCGTGTTCCCCATTGTTCAAATTTTGGATTTCGGGAATTTATGAAAGATAACGATCTCTTTAATGACCGGACAATGAAAATGTCTTACGGATTGATCATTTATTTTTTTAAATTTAGCGTAATATAAAAAAATCTGCAGTGCAAACTGTACATTCCGCGTTGGCTGGAAAGTGAGCAATCGGCTATTATGCATTAGAGCCGTAACATTGAAGGAATATACATACACAATAATTTAAAAAGTAGTGGACTACAGTTTTAATAAATACAAAGATATGATTTACAAAGAAAATTGTCATATCTCAGTACTCTATTCATTTTCCCTCTATATACTGACCATGAATAAGTGCAAAGTAACGATAAAATGCTTGACCGAGTTTGATAACGAATTAAAGCAATGCTATATATAATTATAGACATGCTGAGTTGATATTAAATCTAGAGTTTAATTTAGTTAAGCTACGGCTTTCAGCTAAATGCTAATTTGGTGAAAATAAACTAAAAAAAATAATCCCCCATTCAACACTTATGTCTTGATCTGTGCATGAATACAGGGAGGGAAGTAGCGGTTAAAATCAGCCTAGAACATTCCAGATTTCTATTAATTTATCACAATGCATGTCTAGTGGTGTTTAAATACTACCCAACTTAATGGGTTAAATCAAACCACAAAAATAAACGTACTTCCTTCTGATTTCGCTCGACATTTTCGTAATTTGCATAGGGTTTGGTATTTAAAGAAAACGAATTTCCAGATTCTCTATACTGATAATCCTATCTATGTTACAAAAGAAAATATTGTGTATCTTAGTTATTATTAAAATAATCTTTAATTCCTTTATTTTGGTGTGTGATTTATGGCTGTAATTTGGGTTGGAGAGTATACCTGTTTCAACCCTAGGTCTCAAACTATATAACAGACAGAATGGAAACCCGAAGACATCAAGTTTAGTAAAATATTTTTTAAAATTAATTTCTCTAAGTTACTATGTGAAAATTAAAGAGGAACTTACAGTATTGTAAATTAAATTCCAAAATAATCATAAATTTTCTATCACAAATCCAAACGTATAGAATGTTCTGAATGAATTCCAATAGTCTTGATGTATCACAATGTTATAATCCAGAATGTCTCTGAATGAGTCCTCAATAATCCCAAAGTAGCCTTGGAGTAGGATAGAATTTATCTGTAGGATGTCCCCCAAGTACGCTGCCATTGATGCAGATGACATCTGCTGAACACTGAAACAGGGAAACGACCCAATCCTGAGCAGCCCTGGTCAATGACCCAAACAATCCTGGCCTTCGCTTCTGAAGCGTGGCTGTTGGCGGGTATCTGCAACGACATCACTAACCAGCTCTGACGGGCATGTAGTAGATTTGTCCGCCCTAAAAAATAAAATATGACGCGCGTACGTATGAACCATTACTACATTCTTGTCAAACGCCTGAGACCGGTTCTGAAGGCCTGTCGCGGTAAATCCGTTTCTTCCTCCTCAACTAGATCAACCGATTCTTTAGAGAAGCGGTAAGGGTGGTGACATATTGAAGTAGCTAACACCCGAGTAAAAAAGAAATGGTCCTCGATGGCGGATTGAAAGATAACACCAGTCCATTCCATTGCGGATTTGAAGAAGTTCCGTTGCACGCACTGTGCATCGAGGCCTAACTGGGTCTACTTGCAGTGCTAGACAGCATAGCAGGTGGTATGAAGACTCAGTTCCATCCTCAGTAAAACTTCACTAGCTCTCCTTGGTGGACAAGTAGTGAACATACTGAAGTCCGGCACTGTCGGCTGATTTGCCCGGTGAATGGTCGGCCTGGAAGTTGACGGTATAGAAAAACGGCCCCGCTATCACCGGTACCTGCCGCTCCAAAGGCCTAGCTGGACAGGCAGATTTCTCACTGAAATCTGTCACTGAAAGAGCATAAGACAGTACGTTGAATGGAAGGATCTGTCACCAAGATCCTCGTGGTCATAGTTGGATGGATCCCATGTTGAAACAACTGGACAGCTGGCGACGGTAAGGTTTTAATATGCATTAGATCCAATCGATCGGATGTGAATGGCGTGTGGTCGACCGGATGCTGGCGGTATACAAACGGCCCGGCAATCACCGGTATCGGCCGCACCAAAGGCCTGGTTGAACGGACAGATTCTCATTGAAATTTCCAGTATAGCAATGATAAGATACCGACGGCGTGGCTAGACGGACGGATCTATCATTAAGATCCCCATATGAACTATTTGGCTGGACCATTTCAGTGCAAAGGTCCCCATATAGAGACGGCTGGACTGCCGTTGTTGGCTGGACTACCGATGTCGGCTGGACGGTTGACGATGTTGGGACGGCCGGTAACAGTACGGCAGTATTAAGAGTTGGATCAAACGGATCCGGCATGAACCCCATGTGCCCGGACTTAAGGCCCGAAGGCCGTGCTCGGACATTCGGAGGGACTTACGCCTCCTGAGCTGCCTAAAACTGGGCAATACTCCATAATGGGTCGATATCGCCAACAACGAACCTTGATTTAATCTGTCTTTACTTCCCTTCAATGCCGAACGGATGATCGCTGTGAACGTGCATTTCATGCGTATAGTAAAAATCCTGCATGAAACGCCACAAGAAGAAAAAACAAGGCATAGATTTGCAAATTAGTATGTGCCTAACAAGCTAATAGCATAAACTGCCATTCAGTATATGACTAATTACCTAAAACGAAAGCCCAGACTTCCATGGACTACGTATTATAGACGCTGCATATCAGAAACAGTGTATACATAGCATAAACAAAACAATAGTCATGGTAGACTTCCATGCTCTGAAGTTGCATATAGATCATTTCAATCGATATTCTGCTGAAACGACACAAAGAACACAAACTAAACCAGAAACTAGTAATGTGTTGAAATTAGTAGGTCACTAAAACACTGTCGTCACAAACGATGTCACTAACTAAAGTGTATCAGAAACCTATGGCTCTGTTGTAAACTTGTGCACAATGCTTTAGTTAACAATTAAATCATAATTCTATCAAAACCAGCGTGAAACATGAATAAACTAAGCATGTTTATAAAGCAGCAATTCAGAATTTCACTAATAAAAGTTCCGTAACGGGCGTAGTAGGCGAATAAAGTCTGTTACGTATCGGCTCGTTTAAAGTAACATAAAGAAAAGAGTGACGACAACAAGCTTTGTAAATTTTAACAAAAATAATTTATTTCCCTAGAACACGGTGAAAAGGTGAAAATATGAAATAGGACTTACGATTTGCGAAGAAAATCCAAACATTTGTCCTAAAATTGTGAAAAACACACAAGTCCTGTGAATAAACAGTTCTAACTGAAGTAGTTTGAATCACAATTCCGTTCCAAGATGGCGGATGATGACGTCATACGAAGGTTTTACACAAATGTCCAGCATTTTCACTGTGAATCACAATTTGTAGTTCTGTTTCAATTTAGAATTAATTTCACTAAATGTCTTTGTCCAAAGCCGGTTGTATAGTTCTCCAGGGAAAATTATTATTTAAAAGGTAGATGAAGTGCAGCTATCATCAATAACAAAACACATGTCGTTCTACTGACGTACGAAAGAACAACTCTTTCCAGCACAAAAGAATACCTTCTTCTCAAGGTATTAGAAACTCTATAAGATGTTAAAATGTGACTCCCTCTAAGGTGTTAAAATATTAAAATATGACTCTCCCCTATTTCGCAGGTACCCCAGTATTTAAGGCGAACTAAAACGTCATTTCATGTACACGCACGAAGAACACATGGCGATTTCGAAATCTCGCTACTGCAATACAGAATGTCAACAAGTATTATTAGAAATGACCGTGGTCACAACCAATCATTTACATAGCTTTTGCCAACTGTTTACTTGAATCGACAAACCGACATGCAGAAATCGTGCTCATGCGAGTCACATTTACGTTCTAAATAAACACGATGTTTCTATCAAAATGTCAGACCCTGCGAACATAATCATCACAATAATAATAATAATAATATAATAAAAATTAAGTAGAAAGAATTCAAATTTCAACACATATGTAATTAAACTACATGGTCGTAACAAGTCAAAGGTACGCTAACTCGTAATGACCTTGTATGAGGTCAATGATGGCATTGTGGGAAGGTGGCCTTACAAGACGAAGCCCCAACAAGTGATAAATCACTCAAATATTGGCAGAAATTGTAAAATAAAGCAAACAACCTGCAGTAGATCGATGAATCTGCACAATAAATCCAAAATGAATGTTGGATGGACCCATAGGAACACATAAAGGGCTGGATTGTTGGAGGCTATTGCACTTCGTGTGCTCTGCACAGGGGGCAAGGGGCAGTTTTTATGCACAAATTTGATGTTGCATACTCCTGCCTAATATAAAAATTCATAAAATATAAAATATATGAGTGAGGTCAAAAATGTCCATATTTCTGGATAGGTATTATAAAGCAAAACATAAGAACATCATTCACTCGACTTGACAAGTCAGTGGAAACTCATAGTATAAAAAGTTGATGCACCCCACCAGCAGCAGGCAGGGTGAACAGACCACTTGTCTGAATCGTCATTTGTCTAAAACATAAGGTTCCTACAGGGGCTGAAAAATAAGGTCAATAACGCTAAACCGAACCTCCTAATTTTTATTATTACCAAAACGGATAATGTTAGCTCATTTTTGTTATTTTATTTTTGACTTTTTTGTTTTTTATGTTATAATGCCTTTAGTTTACTCGCCGGGTCACTTAATTTGTGTCGGACACCCTGCCTGCTGCTGTAATTTAAACAATTATTATAAATATTATTAATATGGTTGTCATCGGAGAACCTCATTCAGCTAGATTAGCACGAGAGCGACTAGAAGCAATTAGAAAATATTTACCTGTTCGTGATGCTGTCAAGCAACAATTACAAGAACGACAAGAATCTCATGTTGAATTTGAAGAGGATACTAAACAATTATTTAAACCAATTACAGAGACAACTAAACCTCTTCTTCCTGTTTTAGAGAAAACCGCTGAGGCAACTGGAAAAATAGCAGAGAGAACAAAACAGACAAAAAGAATTTTACGTGGACTTCCAGCTGATATAGTTGCTGCTCAGCCAATACCTGTAGTCGCTGAAGCATCAGCTCCACAATATAATGTTGTAATTAGTACTACTGCTGAATTGGAAAATAAATTTACTGTAAATGCTGTTAAAACAATTAGGGGGATTGATGACGCAAATCTATTAGCTGTGCTTGCTTTTACTGGTTTTAGTCGGAGAGAAACATTAATGAAACCTGAAAACGTTAAAGATATTAGAAACCGTGATCAGTGGTATAAAGCAATATATCGCATAAACACGAATTTTGAAAAAGTTAAATCTGATGATCCAAAATATCGAGATTATATAAATAAAATTAATATTTTAGCTAGAATGCAGGAAGAAAGAGATAGAAAGGAGAAAGAAATCAAGATACAGGCGAAAGTAGAGAAGAGAAAAGCAAGAGAAGCAGCAGCAGCAAGACCAAGACGAAAATATATAAGAAGAAAACAACCAGCTCCTAAAACAACATCGGAATTACAGCCTGCTCCTGAAACAACATCGGAATTACAGTCTGCTCCTGAAACAACATCGGAATTACAGCCTGTTCCTGAAACAACATTGGAATCACAACCATCATTATCATTACCACCACCATTAAGATCATCACCACCAATGACAAGGGGAACAGCAAAAATAATACAAAAAAGAAAAGAATCAAAATATTTTTTGCCATTATCACAGAAAATTTTGGAAAAACAACAATCATCACCACCACTTGTACAAGAAACAAAAAAAGAACCATCATCTCCTCCACAAGAAGAGGATTTTATCCCATTTACAACGGTAATAGAAGCTAAGGACCAAATAGATAAAAATATTGATAATGCAAAAATCTATTTACAAAGAATTTTTCCACGTTATAATTTGATTGAAAAAGAAATTAACGATGCTAATGATAATATCAAATTATTAGAAAAATTTTATAATAAATCACCTGAAAATTTATCAATATGGGGTGAAAAAATACAAGAATATAAAGATGAAATAAGAAAATTGAAAAATGATTTAGAATCTATAAAGAAAAGGAAAGGAAAAGGTTTCTCTACTGGAGGTGATTTTACTCCATGTCCTAATAACGTCCTTGCCGATGTTGAACGACTAGAAATCCTCATCGGGGGAAAACGAGCTGGTAATAATTCTCCAGAAATAATTAATGAGGCGGCTGATATTTGCAGACGATTATTTACAGGTGGTATCATGGACGTTGATGTTTATCAGTCTCTTATTAATGAAATTGCCGATGACTACTACAGCGACTAAGTACGTAATTAAATACAATTACTATAATAAAATGATCGTATATAGTACTCACCGTGGACCAACTATGGTCAGGGTAATAAACTCACGATTACCAGTATATAAAACAACCTACGGAGATGGACTAGGTGATGTTGTTCAGGGTCTATTTAGAAGGATAGCCCCAAAAGCAATACCGATCGCAAAGCAACTGGGTATGAAAGCTATTGATGTTGTTCGTGAAAAAGGTATTGGTGCTATGGGTAATCTCGCTGGTAAAGCATTTTCAGCGATTAAAGATAGACTAGCACGATTAATACGACGAAAACCTCAACCTGTAAAATTACCTAGTACTGAAGTAATGCCTGCAAATGTCAGTAAAATAATAAATCAAATTGCTAATCAAAAGCTATCAGAGTTGGCTGATGTACCAATGTCAGAAAAAGAAAAAAATATAACCGCTAGTCTGATAGCAGGAAGTGGTCTCACTTCCCGAAGTGGTCTTCGTTTTAGACGATAATAATTATAATAAAGATGTTCAAGCGCATATCTGATCCCGCATTTGACATGGACGCACCAGTACTTAAAGATGAGTGTGTGCGTGATTATCAATATTATTCTTATGACGCTCGAATTCCAGATCAGCGTGGACGAATTGAATTACAGGTTCAGGATACAAGTAGGTATTTCCTACCCGCTGAGGCGTTTATTGAGGTAGAAGGTGAGATTTTAAATAACGCTGCTCCTGCAGCACCAGTAGCATATGGAGCTAATGTTATTGTTGGTTTTGTTAATAATGGTATTATGGCGTTATTTGACAGCGCTACGTGCATGATTGACGGAAAAAATATTGAATCAATTCAGAAAGACGTCGACGTCGCCACAACGATATTGGGTCTTGCTAGATACAGCGATGATTATTCAAGATCGGCTGGCCCGTCAATGATGTTTGCAAAGGATACAACTGATTTTCCAGAAAGTAGAAACGTTAATGTAGGTGATGTGAGACCTGCAGGAGGAGCTGCAGATGCACCTGCAGTATTATCGATGAATGCAAATTTTAATTTAGGATTTGCAGTACGTAAATCAATGTTAAAAGGTGATAGGAGTGCATTTTCATATGCAATTCCACTTTCACATATATTTGGATTCTGTAGAAATGTCAGGAAAGTCATCTTTGGAGCTAAGCATACAGTTGTACTTGTACGAAAAGCCACTGATAATGATGCAATCTGGCGACCTGGTGCAGTTGATGCTGGTAGAGTAATTCTTACGAAGCTTTCATTGTGGATGCCGGTGATGACTCCATCAATATCTGAAGAAGATCGTCTACTGTCTTTTGTGAATCAAGGTGGTAAATCAGCGTTGTCATGGTTGACAATGACCACAGATGCTATCCAGAGTAATATTAATGGTTTATTTACATGGCAAATAGCTTCTCAGCAAGGTGTTTCTGCACCGCGACATATATTTATTGTGCTTCAAAATGCTGCACGAGTAAACGATCAAGATGAAAGCATAATGATATTTGACAAACTTGGTGTTTCCGAGGTTTCTTTAAGGATAAATGGACATCAAGAACCATCCGAGGATATATTGTTGAATTTCGATCAAAATCATGTAGCACGTGCATATCATCGATTAATGACGTTCATGGGACGTGATCAAAATATTGATACTGGTTTACAAATATCACAGTTAGATTTTACAACTTTATATCCGATTTATTACTTTTCACTCGAACATTTAGATTTAACCAGACAGTCAGTAGTTGATATACATTTTCGAGCTCATGTTAATAGAGATATTGGAGCTATCCCTAATTACAGGGCAATTGCTGTCATACTCAGCGATAAATCGATGTTACTTGAAGGTGCTGGTGGACGAATGCGAGTCGTTGATGCGCCAGTAGAAAATATGTAATTAGATCGTTTATGAATATTATAATGTCGTATAATCACGTTAGTGTTAGTCTGACTCCTGGTCAGATTAAAAGGATACAATCAGCATCAAAAAATAACTGTGGATTAAAAATATCGCTAAAGAAAGATCAGATGAGCGGTTCAAATAAACTATCGTTGACCGAGCGTCAGTTTAAAAACTTCAATGAATCTAAAAAATCAAATAAAGGTATAAAACTTAATCTTTCTGCGGGTGCCATTAAAGATATAATTAAGACAGGTGGTATATTTCCACTTCTTGCAGCAATACCAGCATTAATAGCCGCTGCAGCCTCCAGCTGTTGCAAAAGCAGCTGCATTAGGCGCTGTTGGAACCGCTGCTGGAATGGCATTAAAGAAAGCAACAGGAAAGGGAATCAAAAAAAAGGGAAGGGGTCTAAGATTACCAGGGACTCCACATTCATGGTACAGAAAAGGCCTAAGATTACCAGGGACAGTTTACTGATATCTCCTATGTCCAATTTTGATTTACTAGATGCTGCTAAAAAATTAAAAATAAAAAATTTTAGAGGAGTTTTCATGCGTGATCAATTACCAAAACAACCAAATAACATTGAAACCGGTATTATTAATCTCGATAAAAGTTCTGGTCCAGGCACGCATTGGGTCGGATATGCAATTGATCCACGTGGAATTATTTATTTTGATTCATATGGACTAGCTCCACCAAAAGAATTCTTAAAGTATATTAGCGGTTATCAAAGTACTCCAATATGGTATTCAACATTACCTACACAAACATTAACTGATCCACCAATATGTGGTCGAGAAGTACTTAATGTACTTGATGCTATATCAAAATCAACAAAACCACCCCACAAAGTTGTACATGAATATACTACGACGTCATATTTAAACAGACATTAGTAAATATAATGGTGGATATTTATGGAAGATCTTCTCGTGGTAAAGGTCATCAACAAGCTGATTTATCTAAATACGCAACTCTCGATCAGCTCAGAAATGAAATTGATGATTTATTAAACATAACCAGTGTGGATCAAAACGAAGTAGTTGTTTTTCAGGATAAAGAAGGGCGATTAAAAACTAGTAATATACAACTACCAGATGTAATTATACGAGTTCCTAATGCGGTTGTTAATAATATAGTTACTTTTACTGATCAGGGTAAAATACAAGATTCCGGTACGTCAGTCAGCGATTATATTAAGAAAGCTGGTGATTCATTTACAGGTTCAATTATTATGAATCAAAATAAAATGATAGACCTTGGAAACCCAACCGCAGATACAGACGCCGCAACAAAGAAATATGTCGACGATCAAGAATCTAAATACGTATTGGTCAGCGGCGGTATAATGCGTGCATTTCTTAATATGAATAATAATGGCATTAATAATCTTAGAACACCAGAATATGATTTTGATGCTGTTACGAAAAAGTATGTCGATGATAAGGAAATTCCTATTTCAACTTCGCTAGTTACAATTAATAATGAAATGACTATACTTAGTACTACTTTTTCTAGACATGTAGAAACGTTCTTAAATTTTCGTAGAAATGTAAACAAATCCATTAAAGATTTTTTTGGTGATCCACCAACCGTTGACATAAAACTCTCCGACGTTAACACGAAACTCAACGACATTGTCAGTGGAATACCTACTATTGTTCAAAAAACTAATCTGATTAAAATTCCACACAGACAAATTAAAAATATCGTATATACAGTAGCATCAGGATCATCAACATGGACACCACAAAATAACACACTCGAACATACCGTAGAAGTAACTGGGTTATACAGGTTATCTATATACGGTTCGGAAATTAATGCTGCCACTTCATTATCACCGAATGAATATCATAATCCTCTATTGGTGATGCTAACCAAGAATATGAAAGAAATCTTTACGCTGATATCAACGGAAATGCCTCCGAGACGTTACTGGTGGTGCCTAGAATTCGTAACTGAAACTTAATTAAATGACGTTGTTAGTATAATGGATCAACCTCAGTCTAGCATCGACGTTCAACGTTACAGATGCAATCAGGTATGTGAGCGTCTCACTAAACTAAATAATTTTATCGACTATTATAACACGAAAATAAAAAAATACAAAAGGCATATAGTTGTCATCGATGTAGTTGTTTACTCGGTTTCTGCTGTTATTGCTGGAACAGGATTATTATTATCAACATTGACGATGACAGCACCTACTGTTATAACCATTATTGTTTCAGCATCAACGACTATTGCTGGTGTTCTAGGTATTATAGCCAAAAAGATAGATACCTGTACAAATGCTAAATTGCACGATTATATGATTAAATTACATACAGTGGCAGCTGCATGTTCTAAACTATCTTTGTACATTTCTTCGTGTGTCAGTGATGGTGAAATATCCGATACTGAATTTGCGATGATGATGAAAACCTATGATGACGCTTTTAAGGTGATCGCTAATGATTTTAATGAATTAAATAACAACAATAATAATAATGACAGACAGGGAGTTACTTCAGCATATCGTTACTAATACAACTCCGTCAAAAACTACTATCATATCGTTAAGTTCGACCAATCCTGAATTTAGTGTCAATTTTCCAACCGCAATTCCTGCAAAAGAAATAGCATTAGCACAGTTACGGGTTTATTATAGCTGGCCCAATATTAGATCAAAACCATTTGGTGGACTACCAGCAAATAATTCATTAGTGTTTGCAAACAAGAATAAGCCTGATGGAACTCCTGATTGGCAAGTAGTTGCTATTCCAACGGGCAGTTATCAAATAGAACAGATTAATGATGAGTTCCAACGCAGAATTAAATCTATTACAGGAAAAGAATCAAAAATAGCAATTACTGTCTACGAACCAACACTATCTGCGGTGATTGAAATAAATTCCCCTGATTACTCCGTAGATATTTATCAAAGTTCGATTAGATCAGTATTAGGATGGCCTGATATTCCACCGGTTTATCAAGGACCACCAGAACCACAACGATCTGATTTCGTCGTAGATGTTAAAAAATTTATAAAATTTCCAGAATATCGAACAGAAAAAAATGCTTACCCATGGCGACGATATTTTGGTGATGGAGTTATACATTATATAGATAAAACAGAAACCCATTTTACAAAAATAGTTGATGGTAAAAAAGGTAAAATATTAGTACTTGATGTTGATGAAATAAATTCATATGCTAGTACAATTAAGTCTGAACACGGACGTGTACTTAATGATCTAAGAAATTTATTTTCCAGCATTAGCACTTCCTACAACGATGACTTAAAAAATCAAATAATTGAAGCAATACAACATTTGAATCAAGTTGCTTCAGACCTAGAGTTCATGAATGATATTATTGTTAACAGAGAAAAAAGATTAGTGAACATAGCAGATAAACGCCATAGAGGGTTTTCGTATATAGTTAATGAAGACGGTCCTCCATCTCAGAGTGTTAGACTAAATCTTCTGTTCATAACAGTATTTCTAAAACATTTCGGAATTACGCGAGAACAACTATCAACATTTGTAATTCCTGGATTTAACTATGAAGAGCTAAAGAAGTCAGTTAATGATCTTATTGATGAACACTTTAAAAGAATATGTGATTCATGGAAAAAATTAATACCTCCACCAACTATTCTAAGACATAATAATGATCCACATGGTGGAGGTCGTCATATCTCACCTGGTATTGTTAATATAACATCTACGATCGCGGTCAATCTAGTATGTGACGTAATTGATGACAGTTATCAAGTAGATCTTTCAAAGTCTAACCAGGCCCAACAGGGGTATATACTATATACATTCAGTCCTAAAGATCCGCCCGGGTGGTTAATTGTATCTGAGCCAATTAATCCAGTTTATCTACGTGTACATAATCCATTTCTGACAAGAATAAATTTCAAACTCACCGACCAGGCAGGAAACATTTTGGATCTAAGACAAGAATCTCTTAATATTAATTTGTATATACGCTCGTAGAACGTCTGATTATTTAATCAGGGGCTGATTAATAAATACATGAATAATAATCAATTTCTATGATTAAAGCAATTGTATATATAATAAAGCGAGATAACTCGGCTATCTCTCTCTGCGGAGTAAATTGAACGATTATTTCCCTTACTACTACGTTCGATTTACAGACAACAAATACTTCTTGTTTTTCGTTAATTATTTAGTGACTTATTTCTTTTTCTGTATGTGATTAGCTGTTAGTAAAGCATCAATTTGTAACAGAGAGGGATATTGATGCATCTTTTAACTCTGATAACCTTAAATTCACGTCGGTTTATACGAGTACGTAAAGTTATTTTTAGCTATAACACATGTATTTGACCTTAACGAACGATAACTCTTACAAAAAATGTAATGTGCGATTATTTTATACAGTATATATAAATAATGTTTGTAAATTAAGTAAATATACGCTACAGTTGTACAATAATTGTGATTTTATTCAGTATATTGGTCGTACGTAATTTGTCTGCTTATTCAGTGTTGGGTTAACTACATAATAATTTTAAAACGTCTATATGTATGAATCGGAAAATGGCTCAGTGGTATAGTTGTTGAACTATGATACTGACGACCGTGGTTCGATTCCTGTGGCTGACGAGTGTCGACAGTATTCGGAACGATGCCATTTTTATATATAAGGTTGGGGAGCTCAGCCCCAACGAATTCAACCCCTCATCACGTTAAACAACGTGGTGAGTGCGTTTTGCATTTACCCCGGGGTTTGATTTGGTGGGGGTTTATTGAATTCGCAATACAGAGCTCCCTAAAATAATCAGTAGCATGCCTGAGCTCTCTACCTCATTTGAAAGACCCCCACAAGGAAACATTCAGAAAGAATGCTAGCCAAATAGAAACAGAACATGGAGTGCCAATAGAAAGACATCATCATGCAAAAAAAGGACTCGGTACAATATTAAAATATTTTGCAGCCGCATATATTGATGGAAAAGTCATTTCTTGATCTGTTTCTGTATTTATGGATTTAATAGCTCTCTTTCCGAATACTTTACATTTTCCAGTATTTCCACGTGCAGTATTCTGACTTTGTGTAGTAGCTTGCAGGTTAGATAACCGATTATTTTTGGGATCTCCATCAATGTGATCAACTACAAGTCCATTTTCAACTACTCCATGAAAACATTCAAATACGAATCTACTTGATAAATAATTTTTTCCCTCAACACGGATTCTGAGATAACCAGCATTATTAATACTACCGACTGGTTTCTTTAATCTGCAGTGTCTGATTACACCATCTCGTGATGCTTCATAATTTTTTATTATGGGATGTTTCACAAATTCGTTTTGCTCCATTTATATATAATATTATTTGTTTAAATCATTATTCTGAAATCTAACCAGATAATCTTCTTCTGTCTTTATAGGAGAGTCAGTGTTATTTATTTTGTCATAATATCGTTTTAGTTCTCTGTATTTTTTTCCGCCACATTTTAAACACAATTGAGTTTTTCCTCTGACTCCAACACCACACTGAATACATGGTATTGGTCCTGTACTTCCATTTTTGAAACTTTGTGCATATTTCCGCAGTATTTGTTCACGCACGGTTTATTACAAAGAGAAGTATATCCAATTCTGAGCCAAGCACATTTGTTTTTTGTTTCAATCATTATATATATACTAAAATTTTAATTTAAATACTTGTCTTAATTATATGAACGAATTATCGGCAATTGAACCTCAGATATCCAGATTTGATCTTGACAGATTATCAGAATATAAATTTAGTACTTTGATGCAAGATCTGGCATTAACAAATGAGGATATAACCGAACGTATTCGTGAAGCAAAGAAGGAATTTCGTGACGATGGCGCTGCTTATGTATGGTCAACATTCAGAGTCGGAAATGTTACTAATATGATGAATGACAAACGAGGAAAAGTAATTATTAATCACCTTGATGATCAAAAATATTTTATTTTAATAAAATTTATTGTAAATACAGAAGAAGATATTTGGATTATTCGTGACAAGCGCGATCCAGTACGCATACAATCAGGAAATAATATTGTTCTCTTAAATAATAAATCTAAGCCCGGAATACTAACCGGTGTTGATAAGATATATTATGAACGGGGGTACCCTGTGACTGCAGTTGTATATGCAATATATCCGCTTAATAATAAACCTGACGTCGGGGATCTAAAGCCTATGAAACTGTCAGAGTCAAGAATAAACTGTGTAGCTGAACGAGTTACAGAACATTTTACAAACGCGATACGTGGTAATGGTTTAACAGATTTACGACGTAAAAAATAAATACTTGGGCAGAATCAGTTAAAGATACCGGAGCGTCTATCAAAGATGTCGCTGAACTAGAAAAGAAATTAAAATTCCCAATAACAGTAAAAACGCTGACAGGAGAGATTTTATATAAACCAAAATATGAATCAAGAGGAGCTCCAATAGATATTATTGATCATAATTCGCATGCATGGACCTCAGCAGTAACAATATTTCCACGAGATAGAGCGGTTAAATTTTATGATGGTCATATATTTGATTTTATCAAAAATATCAGTAAAAGTGACCCTGTGTCCGTTTGGTTATTTCAAAGTTCAGAATATGATCATTACGATCAATTTGTACGGCCTAATGGTGATATTTACCGTATAGAATCTCTTAATGTAGAAATGGAAAATCTTGCGCTGAAATATACTTTAGACGATGTCAAAGTTAGACTATTATTAAATAATTGTTTTACAGTTCCATCTGTAGCGGCTTATTTCGCTCAGGAGAAAAATTTATGGAAACCAACACGATCGGAATTTCTTGAAGACATTCATAAAAGCTGCGTAGAATATGGACATGGAGGATTAGGGAATACTAAATATCAGTGTAATGACGTTATATCCGTCGATATGGTAGCATGTTATCCTGGAAGTTTTCTTGGATACGGAGAATGTTCTAAATACTTTAAGAGATTCGGACATCCATTACACGAGATGACCAGGGTTGCGATAAACGGACATTTACCAGATTTTGATTTAACCGGATTTGCTCATGTAGAATCATTCGAGTTTGCAGAAAATCTCCATCCGATTACTTATGCTTGGTTTGGAAGACATTTTTCAGAAAAATGTTGGGTTCCAATAGTACTATTGCGATATATGCTTGATGTTGGAATTTTAACATTATTGAAGGTGAGTGAGGCGATTATATCGTATAGTCCACAGAAACAAGTTTGGTTACCAGAACCAAATAGATTTAATATTAATGATGCCAGGAAAGAATTCCCTAATCTTAATGAAGATGACATTATTAAAATTACTAATAATATATGTAAATGCAGAGACGAGCACGATGAAAAACTTGCAAAAGATCTTGGTAGAAAGATAATTGGTAAATTTACTCAAGGAGGAGCCTATGATCATAAAAGACACTGTACAAGATTGATTATGGACGATGCTGAACTCGATTTTATAATAGCTGATACAACAGAAAAAAATACATTTATAAATCGGAGTAATGCTTATTTGTCAGACGGAACCAAACTAGGTACAATTGTGAGTTATCTTGATGGTGACTCACCACAATTTACTCATTTAAGATCATCGATGTTGGCATATGTTTCTATAAATCTACTGTCTATGATAAATAGATTTCCTCGTGATGCTGTCAGAGTCGCAACGGATTCGTTTTATATAAATAAAAAATATACAGATTTATTAAAACCGCTACTTGGTAATGGTGAATGGGGATCATGGAGAATAAAACAAGAAAATATACTTAGCTATTCTGAATCCGCCGACGTTGAAATTAAGGAAATATATCACAAAAATAATAGTCAAGTATCAAAGTCATCAGCACCATCTGTATATGATCCTGTGACTAGACATAAAACTGTTTATCTTAATGGATGCGGTGGTTCAGGTAAAACAACACGTGTGATTAAATTATTCATGAATAATAATTCGGATATAATTGTTTTGACACCGACACATAAACTCGCCAGAGAGATAAAAGAGCGAGGAGTAAAATCGTGTACATATCATAGTTTCTTTAGATGGTGTGGAGACACATGGACTCCTGAGCGAATGGGTGAGAAATATATACCTAAATATATTATATGGGACGAGATATGCACGGTGTCGTTAGAAATATTAAAAACATTTCTTGATTGGTTATTGACGAAGAATACTGCTATAATAATGTGCGGTGATCATGGTCAACCACCACCTTTTATTGGACAGTCTCCACATGAATGGCTGAAAAATAACGTAGATTATTATGAAGAAATAAATGATGACCATAGAGCTATTGATGAACCGCTGAAGGAATTTAAAAGGTTAATCAGACTACAACCAGACAGAGTACAATGTGAAATAATGCGAGGAGTAATTCCAGAGACTTCTATGAATGATTTTCTAAATTTATGGAATCCCGCTGATTTAATAGTTGCAAGTAGAAAGATAGTTCGTGATGAACTACAGGAAAAATTATTTATGTTACATAAAGAAAAGTTTTCAGATTTACCTGTACCATTATGTTATCGCCCAGCAGATACTCGACGACAGAATATTGATGTTGAAATTCCTGGTGGTGGAATACAGAATCTTGTCTTGAATGATATTATTTTAGTCGATATTAATGTCGTTGAGAATGCGCTGAATATGAATAAATCACCGTGGACGTTAGGATACGCTATAACTATTCACTCATCACAGGGGTTAACTATTTCTGATACAAATATTTGGATTATAGATGATCGGATCGAATGGTCGAATTTCGTTTATCTCGCAGTTTCTAGAGTCAGAAGAATATCTCAACTACATAGGGTTATTATGAATTTTACAGAAAATAATGATCAAACTGTTAATAATGACGTAATAAGAAAAAAACTATCTGGTTATAAACAATGTGACAAAAAAAATAATCGTGACTTTGATATTGATACTGAATTTATTATAAAACTAAAAACACAACAGAATAATAATTGTGCAAGTTGTAACTGTAATATGTTATGGCAATATTCGAATAATAATCCAAGACAATTTACCGTAGACAAAATTAATAGTGATCTTGGTCATACACGTGATAATGTGATGCTGACCTGTCTTGAATGTAATCGACGTAGAGGTTCTGGTTATGTAATTGTATGTGGTGGTAATTGTGTGTCTTTAGGAATTACTTGTAATTGTTCACGTACAAATCCACGTTGAGGGGCTGTAGAATCTAATCTATAGATTGGAGGTCTACCTGTGGATCTAACTACACTAGAAATTGTATGTGTAGTCACGCTCCATATAGGATCAGTTGCTCTTTTTTTACCACCTTCAAGTTCGCCAGGTTCATATAAATATCTTACAGTTACATTACCTAATACTGGTTGAGGTTGATGTCTGTCATCGCTACGGGATATATATTTTTTGTGATCGCATTAGAAGGTTTCATTGAAGTTGAACGAGTAATTTCGTTATTTAATGCAACTATTACATTTGGTAACCTTGCAACCCATTCACGAGATCTATCACCGGATTTAAAGTTGGTGGATATCTCTTTTGCGTATTGGTATCCAAATAACCGCTCAGCAAGTGTTCGATTAAATCGTTCAACAATTGCCTGATCACGATGAATTTCAGTATGTCCTCGTCTGATTTTAACGTTATGTTTTTTCATCAACGATGATACTACTCCAAGAAATTCTTTGCCAGGATCAACCTGTAATAACTGTGGCCATCGCAAAGGTCCTCGCTGATAAATTCGTTCAAACGCAGATGCAACTTCAGACGCTGTCTTTGTTGATAATGGTTCAGCTTCTTTATATCTACGTGCAACGTCAACGACAGTTAATGCGTATTTGTATGTGCGTGATTGACGTTTACCAATTTTAATGGTATCGTGTGGTAAAAATGAAATATCTGCTTGATGAACCTCATTAGGAACGCTGACATCAAAATGTGCATATTGAATATTTTTAGGTGGTGGTAGATAAATTTGCCATATTGCCTGTCGTGCTAACCACGCTGCAGCAACAGAACGTGAAACTTTTGCTGCTTCAGATAATTTACTAATAGCTGATCTACCTCTCCAATATCCTCTTGGGCTATAATAAATGGAGTTATATAATTAATTACCAGCCCCTAACATTACTTTACTTTTCATGGCAGATTTTACTAGAAAACTAGCTAATTTATCTCTGACAGATTTATTAGGCATAGAATTTAATGCATGAATCAATTTTACATCTGCGAGATGCCTTTGTTGTAAATCTTTATTTTTATACGCAACGTCATGAACATGACACGCTTTATCAATCTTATTTATTGGATACTCTCCTGATTGGTTGATCTTGATTATCAAGTCGGATATCAAGTCGAGTTCCAGGACCGCAATAATTATATCCTGGTAAGTGTTTTTCCCCCGGATATTTAGCCCACGGAGTTCCTGGTAATTTTCCTAATAAAGCGGCTATATCTCCACCTGTCTTTGTTTTAACAAATTTGTATTTCTTCGTGCCACATTTTACACATTTGCCCGTCAGAGCACGTCGTTTATTCTTCGTTGTTATTGTAGTTAATTCAGCAGTGGGTGTAGATGCTCTACATCGAACACAATATAGACTCATATTATTTATTATATGGATATAATTGACTTTTCGGCGACACGAAAACAAGAGCCAGTAAAGCATCATCCAGCATTACCAAATTCGATAAGGATGATTATAATAGGTCCATCTGGATCGGGTAAAACACAACTATTATTAAATTTAATAATGCGATGGTTAAAATGGAGTAAATTGTATTTAGTAGCACCATCCGTAGATGATCAACACTGTTACGAAGTACTTAAAGATTTTAATGAAAATGCAAAATTGCTGAATGAAGACGGTGATGATGTTGTTGACTTTATCACCGATATTGATGAGGCTCCATCTGTAGATGACCTAGATGGATTTATTAATAATTTAGTGGTGTACGATGACGTTATGTTGGACAGACAAACAAATCCAGCTAGAATATTTTCTCGAGGTAGACATAAAAACACGGACGTGATTTATGTTACACAACGATATACACAAATACCTAAAGTGATCAGAGACAACTGCAATATTTTGGTTGTGTTTAATAGAGTAGATAATTATACTTTACAAAATATTTATTATACTTGGTGTTCAGGGGATATGGATATGATGAAGTTTAAAAACTTCTTTTCAAAAGCACAAGCTGTTCCGTTCGGATTTATTACAATAAATCTACATGATCCAAGATCTAGATATCGTATTGGTCTGGATAAAATCTTTGGTCCTTGATTTTATCAAGGATTACAGCAGCAGGCAGGGTGTCCGACACAAATTAAGTGACCCGGCGAGTAAACTAAACGCATTATAACATAAAAAACAAAAAAGTCAAAAATAAAATAACAAAAATGAGCTAACATTATCCGTTTTGGTAATAATAAAAATTAGGAGGTTCGGTTTAGCGTTATTGACCTTATTTTTCAGCCCCTGTAGGAACCTTATGTTTTAGACAAATGACGATTCAGACAAGTGGTCTGTTCACCCTGCCTGCTGCTCCACCCCCAAATTTATACGTGCATTTTTTATGTCTGATGGCCATTTTTGAGAACATGTGATGCTCACAGTGCAAACACAAGCCATTTCCTTAGGTGATAATTTTGAAAAAATATTGTGCACATAATAGCTTGATGCAATTCAAAATAGTTGTAATCCAGGCAGTTTTTGAGATATTGTACTTGCCTTGAACCAACACGTCTGTTGCTTTAAGTGGCTAGCGCTGCTTCCTAACCGACTATTGGTATTTCACTGGCTACATACTATGCAGTGACTACATTAGGTGTACATGCCTCATATCAACTTCAAGAACACAAGCCAGAAAGACCAAATTCACAAATATATCCATATCTTTAATTATTACACAATAGCTCAAAAAGTCACACCATAGCCTTAAGTTAAGAAATTTGCCAAGGGCCAATTTACGAAACTGTCCCCTGCCACCACAGCAGCGAAGCTAAAAACTGGCGACACCTGGTGGCATCGAGGGGAGGTAATGTGTAAGAGTTACTGCCCTTTGTCTATCTAGAAATAGACATGATAAGACGTTTTCAAAGTGATGAATCTATATTGTGAGATAGTGATCATCATATTCCTTTATGTAATCAAATGCAATATCCCTCTAAATGCATGCAATTAGAATTATAAATGTTTTAAGTATCTTCTTCTTTATATTTATTAAACAAAGACTAATTAAAATGTTCAACAAATATTCTGAGAAACAACTACTAATGCAATTACCTTTTATGAGCATTTTCCAATGAAATGATTCCATATTAGGCACAGAAGCGGCCAAACCTTGACTAACTTTGGCTAAAAGAATACTGAAGATATAAAGAATCAAGTCAATCACAAATGTTGCTGCCTAAGGCATTGGTTTAGTGGGTACTGACTAAAGAAAAATCACAAGTGGAAATTTTACAATTAGTTTTAGACCCAAGAATAATAGTATCAGATTAATGATAACATGAACAATAATGATATAAACAAAGATATGCGTAAAATAAAGATATGTTTCCGGTCAAAAGTGGCCAAATATTAGAAAGTTGACAGAACAAACTACAAGTCTGGTTGCCCAACAGAACCATTATAGGTTTATTGAACTAAGAATCATCATCAAAAAAACGGAAATTGTTAAAATATCATCTATTTGCTATCTATGGCAGATTAAATAAGTGTGTGAACATGTGAGACATTTTCAATTACTGATCATGAGTTACAAGTATGGTAAGCAATATATATATATATATATATATATATATATATATATATATATATATATATATACACATTACAAAACTGATAAATAATTTTGATTACATCAATCTTTGAGCTATTGTAGTAATTTACCCGACAACCAGAATAATCTATTGGGCAACCAGTTTTTCAAAGCTGGTTGTCCCCATAATAACCATGGATTTTAAAACTGTTTCTACTCATGTTATCCTTCAGACATCCAAGGCAAGTCTTATGTCCAATGAAACCAGAACTTCTTGCATTTAATGCACCTATTTATGAAGTAGACAAAAAGTGCAAACTGTATCAAATTAAGGAAGTAAGGCCGTAATTGCAAATTACAAAATTAAAGTTCAAAATGAGCCCTCTGGCTCAGCTAACGTGGGTACGTGAGTAAGCCTGCCAGTAGCTTCTCATGGGTCAGTGGTTCTTCCCTGGATTTTCTAGGGTTCTTACTGGCTGCCATGTATAGCCTATCTTGTGCTGAAAAATGGCGTTAAACCCTATCACAACAACAACAAAATGAGCCAGCAATGAAAAATATTAAGGTTTGCATAAAACAAAATGATAAATGGCATAGTCAGCATCCACAATGGTGTAAAAAAGTACACAAATTTATGGATGCGAAATTTTCAATACAGACAGAGAAGGTCAAAGTGCAGATAGAACAATAAAACAATATGGATTTAAAGGTCAATATTTTCTGAGAAATCTAGCAATGTTGGGAGGTGACAGGTATGATATCACATGTCCAGGTGAAAGATTTAACTGATGTAAATCTGGTATATGAGTTGTCAGTTATAAGTAAAAGTGAAAAAAATTATCATTTTGTCTTCTGAATCCTCCTGTGCACTTTATTTTTTGCAAAGGGTGGAATGCTCCATTCATGAGGCTGGTGGCAGCTGTGATTGCAATGCTTCATTCATGAGGTTGGTGGCAGCTATGATTGCAATGCTTCATTCTTGAGGTTGGTGGTAGCTATGATTGCAATATGAGTCAGCTTACAATAACTGAGTTTGACCAAGGTCTTCCTGCTATATTTATTAAGCCATCATGAAGTCCTTCAAAATATACTTAGCAGAAATTATTTTTTGACATACAGGGTACAAGGAATGTACACATATACATGTACAGGACAGAAGGACATTGGAATGCAATATATAATCCTCCACACAATACTGCAAATATTTCCGCTATGGTTGTTTGCAAGAAAAACTGTCATTTTTTAATTTCAAATTTATTATCACATTTGAAGGAATGAATCACATTCTTTAATCATGAACATCATTGCTGATATAATTCAACAAATCTTTCAGCCAGCTGAAATCTCTTCCTCACTTTCAAACACTTATGCACAAACAAATATATATATATATATATATTGTTACGTGTAGGCTCATACAAAAGTAACAAAAGAAAAGAGTGAAGCCAACAAGCTTTGTAAATTTTAACAAAATAATTCATTTCCCTAGAAAACAATGTAAGAATAGGAAATAGGACTTTGCATTTGTGAATATAATCCAAAATTTAATCCTAAAGTTGAAAAATGTAAGTCATATCACTAAACAGTTCTAATTGAATCCAGGTTCAAATCTCGATGACGTTCCAATATGGAAGGCGATGATGTCAGATGAGGTATTGTACAAATGGCAACAAATCCTCGATTGAATCACAGTTTATAATGTTTCCATTTAGAATTCCAGAATAAATTTCCACTCAATTTCTGTGTCCCAGAACTTTTTATAAAAAAGTACACTTGTTTAGTCTTCTAGAGAATAAATTATTAAATTCCAAAAAACAGATGAACTTCAAAAACAATCTGGCTTCAACAATAAAACACCTTGTTCCCTCAAGGTGTAAGAATACGACTGAATAATTTTAATACCAGTTGACTGTTTTAAACCTCGATTTTAGATCACATGGTAGCTCACGTGATGGACTTACGTGACACTAATTTGAACATCGCAATAGAAGCACACAACCGGTAGGCACGTCCGCCATGGAAGAACTTAGTGAATCTTATTATAAAATTCAATAAAAAAAGTTGTTTACAAATTAGAACTATCACGCAATCAGAAAATGACCTTGGTAATAGCCAATCATTTTATCTTGATGTTTACGAAATCTATGATCCAGACTGAGCTAAAAATAGTGCTGAAGAAATATTATAATCTAATCGGGTCAAGCCAATTTTCCGAAAAGATATTCAAATCCAATGAAAATTATCATTACAAGAAAATGTAATGAAACAAAAAATAAAATAAAAAAGAATTTAAAACTAACACACAAGTAATTAAATTACATATACGTAACTATATATATATATATATATAATTCAAAAATTTGAATGGTTCTTGATGAACATTTTTCCCCAAAATTAATGTGGCAGTCAAACATGTGACATTTAAAATAAAAACATTCAAAGAAGATCTAACAAGAATAATAATTGATATACCTAATTATTAAATAAGTCACTTTCATTTCCAGATTTCCATGTCTTGTTACACAGTAAATATTATACCAACTGAGGCATGTAACTATTTCAACTTCAAATCTTGTCATGCAAAACATACAAAAGTGAATATTACATTCACTCCTGCATCAAGAGTGATAAATATACACAAGGACACAGAATTGCAGAATAGCAACATCTTCACAGGCAAAACTACTCATAAAAAATTATCAATCTAGGAATACTGCATGCAAAAGAAATGGAAAGGGACATAACCTTGAAAACAGTAACCCATCATTAGATGGAATCCTTTAATTACTGAACACTATTATCCTCCCGATAATATGAACATATGAACAATTACTTCTATGCTGTGATAAAATGATAAATGTTTAGGAAAGAATACAAATTATTAATAGTAAGCCCAAAACCTGAAACAAATTCTTACTAGGTCTAAATTTAACTTCATTGAAAGAGAGGCCAAAGTAACCAAATATGGAACAAGCAGATGCAAAAAAGTTCTAATAAAAGAAAAGGAAACTAAATTAAATTTTTAAATAGTAAGATATTTAAAGTTAAAAAGGACATGGATTACAATTCGAAATGGTGATGGATGCATTGATATGTGTACAATGTGAAATTTTTAAAATTACAGTAGGTTGATCAAAAATGAACTAAGAAATAGAATGACAGTATAGAGAAGAAGAACAGAAGATCTCAGATTATTTAGAATTAATAAACATCTACATAACTGTTCAGGAGGAAACTTGAAAGTTCTTCCCTTAAATAAATTATTAACCAATATTGAATATTTAGGAGAATAAAAGTACACCACTCCCTCGATAACTCGCACCCTGATAACTCGCGAACCCACTTATAATGTGGGGTCAGGCATGGATCCCATTTTTTAAACCAGAAAATACCCCAAAAATTGATCCCTATTTATTGAACTTGAAGAAAATCGCAATCAAAATTAGTAACGGAAACTTTGATATATCGCTCGTTTTATCGTCGAAAACAGTAGATAGCACCTGAAATTTTAATCAACATTATGAAATATCAAATTTAAAAATAAGTCATACAATTTCTTTCCAAATGGTAGTGCACCGCAATTAACGATATGTAAGGAAATTTCGATCAATGAAAAGTCACACGCCGAGTGGAGGCAGTACTTTAATAAATAAATACAAATTAAAAATTTTTTTTTCAATTTAAATATATGTTCTAGTTCTATCTTTTAGTTCCTTTTAAGTGTAATCATCATAAATGCAATGTATCCTCTTGTAATTAAACGTAAAATGTGTCAATCTACCATAACAGCTATGTCTGCAAGCGTTTCTTTGAGAACCTAATTAGGTGCTGACCGTGTTTTGATAACTGACTTGCGGAAGTATTTGTTGTATTGTTGTACTGAATTAAAAGCTGGCCTCCTTCAGTGGCGTAGCGAGGGTACTTAGCACCCGGGGACAAAACATAAACTTGGCGCCCCCTTACTTAGCGCCCGGGGACAAAACATAAACTTGGTGCCCCCTTCGAGTGCATCTGAGATAACGAATAGTTTTATTTTCCTCATTTTGGTGCCCCTGGCACATGGCGCCTGGGGACAACTGCCCCCCCCTGCCCTCCCCAAGCTCAAATAAAGGAGCTGGAATAAAAGAAAAGTTAAAAGGCACGAAAATCCTGCAAACTTAAAATCTAGCAGCCCCAGTCATATGTCGGGTGAACTCACTTCATTTGATCAATCACTGTTATAAATGTTATTGTGTATGTAACATAAAC
>JAECUM010015130.1:0-14245 GCA_016617855.1 Megalonaias nervosa | reverse complement strand
AAAAAAAAAAAAAAAAAAAAAAAAAAAAAAAAAAAAAAAAGACCAGAATCCATTTTTATCCTGGATCAAGGTAATACTAGTGCATTTTCATACTTTATCTTCATCAAAGTAACGAAATTGTTCATGTTCGATTTTTATTCTGCATACAATTCATTCAGAAATTTGTGCTATTGTGTGGAATCACTGCAAGGAACGGAAATATTCCACCAGTCTTTTACATTTGTGCCACTTCTGAATTGGGTAAGTTTAATGTTACTGAAGTGATGTTTTTGATTTGCCACATTACGGTGAGTGAGCTGCGGTTGGGTCAGTTAAGTTTGCTGCAGAGAATGTCAATGTGCCCCCACAATTGGTTTTGATTGCATGTTTGACTTTTCCCAGCTGACTTTGAGGAAGGCTGACCTTCACTCCTTGGAAGGACGTTGGTTTTCAAATGCGAAACACGTTCAATTACGAATATGAGAAGGTTCAACGAATTTTCAACAGGTGCATCAATCACTCTTATTCGGCCACCAGCACCTGCGCCTTGTCAGACAGTATCACATCATAGCATTTGTAATTAGCAAAACCAGCGTTACCGAGCTTTCATGAAAATAAATAAATGACGCCAACGGACAGTCTGAACAGCTCCATATGCTCCAGTAAAACGTTATAAGTCGGGTCCAACGTACGAATGTCCTGCTGGGAAATTTGCTAGTCTGAGTCAAAGTTTTTATGCCGGTCAATGCACAACTATAGATTGTAATATGCTCGGGGAGAATGATTGGCTTCTGTGTAGTCAAACCGAATTTCTTCCGAAGGTTCGTGATAACCGTTTAACCGTAATACCTCGGTCATTTCTAAGTTGTCAAATATCATTTTAGTGAAATAATAAACGAAAATCATAATGAGTCTCCACAAAGTTGTGACCGACGCTGTGCAAATCCAAGATTGAAATCTGGGTTTCTAAAGCTACATCAGCATCGCAGACAGCTTTTCGAGATCGTTGGATTATATTTGCTCTCTGACCTGCGTGATCTGTTGCATCCTTCACAATCATCATGGTTGGGCCTGCCGTTCTCCTGTAATCATCGCTGTATCGGGCGGGTTCGAGAATCATCGTGGCCACGTCCACATTGTCAAGAATGGATTCAATTTCCTTTCCATCTATAGAGTAATGTGCATTGTTGAACAACACCATGATGACATCCTTAACAAACGGTTTCTGGAGTATTGATTTTCTGTAATACCGTGGACATCCACTCACCATGGCCAGATTTGCAATCTCAGAATATGACAATCGCTGTTGAGCGGCCTCGTTAAAGATTTTACTCTCTGCAGTCGGCATTGATTCAGTTGATGGCAATGCAACTGGAGCCGTTTTTGATGGTGTTCACATGTCTGCGCACGACTGTCATTATTATTGTTATTATATGCCAGGCCGATCTCTAATGTACCCTTGGATCGTCATTATTTCACTCCATAGGTCCACCACATGCCCTCCTTCATCCACCAACGACAAATAAATATGGGTCAGACGATTATTATGTCATGCAAGAAACACAGCGTAATCAAGACCAAGTTACTTGGTTCCAGGATGGGTGAAAACCCAAACAAAATAGAACACTGTACAACTACGCCTGTCATGCCACCTACTTTCGTAACTTCCACTGACGGCGTCACAAGTTAAATTTACTTGCGTCGAGCAGGCGATTCTCACGATGTCAGGCGCGATATGGTATCCCACAAGGAAGAATCGTTCATCGTCTGGAATGTAGCCAGGCCAACCTAACACTGACCTTATGGAGGACCATGCAATATCCAACACATACGTTTGAGATTCTATGGCAATGCCAGAACTGAGTGTGAGTTCATGGGCACGCATATAAATTTTAAAGTCTTTGCATGTGACCACTGAAATTTTCATGAATTTCTTCATTGATCCATTCTATGTCGTACGCGCCGGTGGAAAGTTCAATCGTATGCCAGTTGGCGCTACTCTCTGCTGAAACGCAAATGTGTTATTTACAGGCAGACCGGGAAACGATTTGGATCGGATATTGGGCCAACTGTAATACGCTCGCAACGAGGTTAGCGTGATCTCAAGTGTACGCGAGTCCCCAGCAGTCACTGATGCAGAAAAACCACACTATATTATGGGCTGTATTTACAACCACGTATTGCATTGATGCATAGATTTCACATAGCACACGCACCGTCTCGATTGTGACAGATGTCATCATTGGTTTTGTATATTTCATGAATATCTTCAACAAGTTCGTACATGAACGCGCGATAGTGTGAAGTCCATGGGACGATTAGTGAGCAGCCGCTGACAAATGGATGTGGCTTCATTGCTAACTTCAGGAGCGTTGTTGCCCGCACGAACTGACCCCCAACACCCGAGTACTGCTAATCAATCCACAAGGTCGTGAGGGTCGCACAGTCAACCAAGGCTTTCTCCTTTCATTTCTTGTTTTGCCTCTTTCAAATTTGCACGTCTTACTGTAGTATGTGATACATATCTCTTCTTCCCGTGTGAGTATAGTAAGTCTTTCATCGGTTTGGTCTGGTATAGCCCTTAGTTTTGCAACTATTGTTTCAGACTGGTTTAGGCCACGAACATTTAGATTATTTGGTTTTCTTTCTTGGAGCGAATGTGAAGGACAGGAGGTGCATATGTTAGTTCCCGTTCAAATTCGTCCTCTGTATGTTCAGGAAGTTGTCGAGGTATTCGAGACATAGGGCTATGGTCGACCGCGTTTTGTGGTGGTAGTGGTCGCATTTGTTCCAATTCGCTTCATAACGCTTCGCCTTATTCAGTTTTTCTTGCTAAAAACGCAGTATGCACTTGTCTAAAATAATCCCACCGAGGACAAGTAGATTTTGTCTTTCACAAAGCTGCCTGAATAGCATTTTGGGCCACTCAACGTTCATGTATTTATTGTGTCTTTGATGGCAGTTTGATCTTTTTTATTCTATCCAAATGAAAGGTCTGCTAAAGCAAAACGCATAGGATTTTCAAAAATATCTCTGCGACCTGCTTCATTAAACATTTGGGGCAGTGTTGGCAACTCTCACCTGTAGTCGGGTGACACGTTTGGTATTTAGGCAAGTGCCTATCTCAAACCCTCGCTAAGCGCCTAGATACAGTTGGAGAGTACACTTTGTGCCTTACCAAGTCCATCAATGTCTACTTTTACCTCCTCAATCGCCTCTGGCAAACATGCGATTGTCTCTGCAGTTTCTCTTGTGGCTTTCTTGATCGTCTTGGTGCGTTTGGCTATTTTACGAACATGAACCGGGGCTGCTTTGGTTCGAGTGAGCGCTGCCACTTGTTGCGCTGTTGCTCTGGTGGCCTTTTTAATATCCTCAGCATGTTCGACACTTTCTTTGGGGGGTAATCAGCTGCGTAAACGTTTGCTAATACCCCGTTGTGAGGTCTTCTCATGCAGTCTGCTATTCAAGGGGCGACTTCATGGTGTACGATTCTATAGTAACGCTGCAGCACATTCGTGAGTGGCCCAACATCAGTCAAATCAATCGTGACAAAACATAACGGGTCCGAGGTAATCCGCGCAAACATGTCACAAAATTTATAACACTTGTGCTCGACGGCACGCCATGTCCAATGGATATTTCCAAGACTATGAACGTCAATGCCATCTAATATCATCAGCATGTTAGAATTGTCACGGATCACTTTGGACACATGGGCGTAGCGTTAAATCAAATAAATCACGTTTGTAGTTTCTTGCAGGCCTCGTGAAAATATGTAACTTTATTCTCGAGCGTCACATCGTCGTACACCACCAGATTGTTTTTGTTGGTATCAAAATTATCCATGGAAGGGGCGTCCACGATGGTGGAAATGAAATACACGGAAGCATTGTTGCAGCTTCTTAACCCTTATAGAACAGTTTTATAGCACATTATAACACTGTTGATCATTGGCTGACGGTGCAATCATGTACAACCGATCCCAGGTTGACCATCTTAAAACCATACTTAGATACAGCTGTATTTTACCGCATTCGATGGGACAATGATGTGTTTTCTAAACTGAACTTGGAAACACGGTTCCATTGCTATGCTTGGCCGGTTTAGGCCTTGCTTGTGCGGAGAAATCAATGACGTTAAGAGCATCTGCGAAGTTTCTTTTGCGTGACGCCAGTGAATAATTTTCTGTCGATATGATACAAACATGTTTTCATACTGTGTGAGATGCATGAAGAAAATATGTACCAGAAATCCAGCTCAAGTTCAGACACGCAATGGACGAGCAGTGGTTACGGGGATTTGTACTAGATGTAGAGCAAAGAAGTACACTTTTGTTGGCTGACAACAAAGCCGTGGATGCGTAGTGTCCAGTTTGAAAAAGATCACTGGCGGTTGTGTTATCTTGTCTGCAGTTATAAAATTACCGGAGACACAGTGGAGCAAATATTCCGTCGAAAAACACCTTCCTGGCTATAGTTATTTCCAGGCAGGTAAGCGCCTGGATCTACGACTCTCACAACAATCCAATCCCGGTAAAGCACCAATGAATCGCGTGGATGAGGCATGTTACCGACATGACCTTGTATACCAAACATCCAATGATATCCGTGGAGACAACGTGCCGTCGTGGATCTCATTCACGACCTGAATGTGATTAACGCAACACTTGGGGAAAGAATCACACGATGAGCCGTCAAAGGAGACATGAAAGCCAAGATTGCTTTGGGTGACTCTCATTAGAAACCAACAAAAAGTAAATCGGTATAAACAATGGACACGAAGAGCCGCACTTTATCGCAAATATGTTACAGTTCGCGTTGGTACTTGGGTGGCGAAACCGCCGTAGAACAGTTAGTGCGTCCAAAGTCACTCATGGGATGGCCCGAACATGGTTGGCCAAACATGCGCTATGTCCAAAAAGGAATGTATTCCATTAGGCTGAATTGTTATTTCTTCCACACGATCATGTCCGCGATCGACAAGGCACCTTACACAGCTACAAATACAGGCTCACCGATATGGATATGGCTATTTGATGTCAGGAGATTCTGCCAGTGTCTCAGATGCACTCGAACGTATTTATGCACGCAGCCCACTCACATGGCCACGTTTGTTACAAATGGATAATGGCAAAGAATTTTTCGGATCTGTGGTTTAGTTCTTGAACAAACACCGTGTGCGAGTAGGTATCGGGCATGTCAGACATGCATCGTGATCGTGATACAGTGGAACAATTTAATTGCACATTTGCAGGACGGTAATTTGGTCTGCAGTACGCATAAGAATTGCTGATCAGGCCAGATCGGTTTCTTGAATGGGTAACTCGACTTCCATTCATCATAACAGCATTGAACAATGACGTCACACTCACGACGAGATGAAACCAGCCATACGATTCCACATAAGACTGTGACGGTTGATCAGAAAATGATTTCACAATCAGCACTGTTACAGCTGGTATGAGACACGTATGTTCAGTATTTGTATGCGCCTGTATGATTGGAAGGCGGGCAACAAAATCGTGCCACTGCCACGGTATGGTCAGTTGACGTGTTTGCCATTTCAGAAAGGATTGATACACCAAACAACCCATTACCGATTGCGGCCATTATCGTCTGGCGGAGCAATACCTCCGAGTCGTGCATTTGCGTCAGAGGAAGTGCACGTCGTTCCAGAAGAGGCATAACTGCCACCAGGATTTGGGTTGACACGTCGTTAACCTGTGTCATCTGCAATAGCGCGATGACCAAAAGCGTAAGTGGTGATACCATCTGGGAGCATCCGTCGTTTGGTATCAAGTTGAGACAAACTTGCTTTGTTGCATAGGTATACACCCAGGCAATGTTTATTAGATCGGATCATGTTGGCCATGTGTTCTAACTTACGTCATTCCAGGTATAACTAGTGCTTGAAGTCCTACACGTGGACTGTATTATATTTTGGATAAGGTGCGGATCTTTGTGTCCATTGTTCGTACTAGCTGTAACTTGCAAGTTACGAAATTGTAGTCAAAATACAAGAATGAAATGGAATCAAGAAAGCTAGAAGTTCAGAGGAAGGAAAGATATAAACAAATACAAACGCAAATTCAAACAAAAGAAGTAAAGCAAATGGAAATGAGAATACAAATACAAATGAATGAAAAAAGAGACAAATGATTCAGAAAAAAGGTAGAAAGAGAGGGACAAATTCAGAAAGAAGAAGGAGAGATGCAGGTGAAACTGCAAATACAGAAAGAAAGAGATGAAAGAGAATTTCCAGTTGGATTAAATAAAAGAATTAGAACTGGCAAGGATAAGTACCCCACTCATGAAAGTTCATTTTTGATCTTACAAACAATATTAAATTAGTACCCCGTTTTAGAGAAGAAGACATAGATCAGTCTTGTTCACATTTTGAAACATATAGCCGAGAATTGAAAGAGGAAAAGAGAGCTCTGGACTTTGCTGTTAAAGATTGCACTTATTGGCAAAGCTCGTGAAATTTATAATTCATTGTCAGTCGAAGCAAGTGCTATTATGAATTGGACAAGGAATGTATCATGAAGAGTTAGGAGTTGGTACATGAGGCATATCGACAGAGGTTTTTTTAATAACTGCAAGAAAGAAGGTAACCAAACCCAAGTCGAGTTCGCTAGGGAAAATGAAAACCTATTTGACAGGTGGTGTGCATCTAAAGAAATGATGAAGATTATGACAAAATTAGGTAACTCAGAAGAGAAATGCGTCCATAGTGACATCAAAATTTGCATTGATGAATACAAGATAGATACCTTAGAAAACGTTGCTCGTACAGATGACAAATATTCCTTTGCTCACAAAGAAAGTTTCATTTATCAATACGTTTTCCTCTCAGCAGATGGTTAGTAGGGAACGAACTCAGTCTCACGCAAATACTTAAAAATTTCAATCTGGTACAACTTATAAGAATCAAACGTCCCATAAGACTAATAAGAAATCATTATCTCTTCCTACGTGCAGATATTACAAGCAAAAATGTTGCTGGTTTATCTGACTGTAATAACTTAACACACGAGCAACAAAATAAAGTCAGAGCAGTTCCAAATGCTCTTGTTTCTTCTGGACCAAGGTTATTTACATGTATTGGAAGAAATAAATTTGTTGGGTCAAACAAACCCCATTCTGATTCTATTATGGAGACGTATGCACCATTTATATATATTTTATAAGCTAGTCTATATCTCTTATGTGATTTAACCAATCCTATATCTATCAAAATAGCAAGAGACAAAGTAGCTTCTCCGAGTCCTTTATTGTCAGCTATTTTGTCTTTGTCTGGGAAGTCTTCTTCTTCCCGACGTGTTCGTGTTCAGCGAGTAGAGAGCAATTTTATTCAGATTCCTCTCTATAATGTTAATCTGTCATCAGACTTAATTTTAGAACCAGTGAATGTCGGTGCTGTAAAGTCTATGCCTATTGAGGGTGTTCATTTATTGCTTGGCAGTGACTTAGATGGAGGTAAGGTTGTGGTTAATCCACTTGTAACTGACAACCTTGTTTGGATTCAAAAGCTGATTCTATTGAAAATGAAATCCCTGATTTACACCCTGATTGTGTGATTACCACACCTATGGCAAAAGAGCCCCTGAGAATGAAGTTGAAAAGGGTCTTATTCCTTTGGATGACATATGCTTTGTACAGGCTTTTAATGAAGTCACTGTTGCTGATGATCCTTTAATATCAGAAGATATTCATCATTGTGATCTTCTTGTAACCATTTATTCTCTTATTTCTAATTCGGGTAACACACTACAACCAATTGTCTTTGAACAGATAAAAACTCCCGAGATTTCCTGTTTATTTTAGAGGGCTATTAGCGAAGCTATGTTCTGAAAAATGGGGTCCTTATGCGAAAATGGAGACCACCTGAGGTACCCGCTGGTGATGAGTGATCAGTGAGCTCTCAAATCGTTATTTCTAAGTGGTAGGGAGAGTTAATTCTTAGTATTACTCATGATACTCATTTGGCTGGTCATTTGGGAGATAATAAGACTTACCAAAATATCTTACTTCATTTTTATAGGCCGGAAATTAAAAGTGATGTTTCAAAATATTGTAGATCTTGCTTTGTTTTGTCAATTTGCCAGTTGTAGTTCATTTGGGCCATCTATGTTGCATACTGACCATGGAATTGTTAAAGGAAACACTTATTTCAACAGACGATTCCGACATTAATCTTTTAGATTATGAATTTGATTGTGAAAGAGCAAGATGTAATCTTCAGTCTAATGATTAAAAGCTCAAATTAAGGCAGATCAAAACTATAAAGGTACGAACCTTACAACCTGAAGATAAAATTCTGTCTCTCTTGGCAATGCTTAAAAAACCCTCTTCAGGTTAGATATTGTGGTCTTTATAAAATTACAAAGAAAGAGATTTAAATTCTATACAGTCCTGGGAGGTGGAAACATAAATAACTCCGCCTCCAGTAATTTAAATATGGTTAACGAGCAAGTTAATCTGTAAATTAAATGATGTAGTACAACTGGATTGCAGTGACTTCGGTTCAGCCAGTCTTCAAAATTCTGAAATATTAATGAATATGGAAAAATAAGCTTTCACATCTACTGCCACAGGATAAGAATGAGTTAATGCTGCTAATATATGAATAAGAGCACATGGTCTCAGATGTTCCAACTCGAATTAAAAAAACCTACCAAGATGTTCACAATGCCAATTCTAAGCATGTAAAACAGTACCCTAACAAGATAAATCCTCTCAAGCAAGAATGCAGGAAAAAAGGATATTAACATTTTTGGAGAATGCCTTTATAGAACCAAGCAAAAGTAATTGGAGTTCACCGTGTATTCTTGTGCCAAAACCAGATAATTGTGTGCTCATTGACTACAGAAAAGTGAACAGTGTCGCCAAAACAGACTGATATCCAGTACGAAGAACTGATGCTTGTATTGACAGAACTGGAAATGCAAAATATGTTACCAAGGTTGACGTGTTAAAATGAATCTGGCTGATTCAACTTACGGATAGAACAAAAGAAATATCAGCCTTTTTGCAAGTCCAGATCGATTCTACCAATGCGAAGTGATGCCATTTGGTATGAAAAAGTCTCCTTCAGTATTCCAATTCTTAAATAATATGTTAGCATCTGGTATTGATGGTTGTGATGCATACATCGACAACGTCATTATAAACTGAGATTCCTGGAAAGGTTATTTAAATTAAGTAAAAGTGAGTTTTGAGCTTGTGTCAAATTTTTAGGACATGTTATGGGACATGCACAAAGTAAGCCAGTAGAAGCCAAGGTTAAAGATACCTTTGAATCTCCTTTGCCTATCCGTAAAGAGCAATATATGCAATTTTGCGTATGGCAGGTTATTATGGGAAATTATGCTGAAATGTTACCATAATTGCTGAGCCCTTGACTAATTTAATAAGTAAGAAGACCAGGTTTTCTTGGTCTGACAACTGTCAGGAGGCGTTCGATACATTAATAAATAAATGCTTACGTATTTCTCAACAATTACTAATAACAATCGTAATGACCACTTTGCGTTAACTTCTCATTGGCTGATGGGATTTGGGCGGTTCTAGAAAAAATAAGTTATTCCCGATTTATTGGGCTAAGTTACTTGAATAGGCAAATCTTGAAATAAATTGAGTAGTATGAAATGTCACGGGGCAGTATGTGGTACTTTTTCGAGAGGAAATTAAACCATTTGTTTGGACTGTTCAGTGGAAATAGAAAGGGCTCACTTTATTATCATTCTGAAACTGGTGTGAATTATTCAAAGACGTTCAGGACCACGACATCTTGACAACATCATGATTCTTGGTGGATTAATACATTTCTGGTTTCCAAATTTATATAGAACATTTCATTCTTTCTGACTTTCAAAGAACTTTATCAGGGTTATTTTGGATTCACTTCATAATACTGTAAATTACCCACACTTTTTCATTTATAACTTTCATAATTAAATTATTTGGTTTATGAAACATGCTGGTTTTGCTTATTTTTGTTTTTACTTAGTTTATGACTATAGAGGCGTCTATCTATCTGTCTATGTATGTATGTATGTATGTATGTATGTATGTGTATATGTATGTATGTATGTATGTATGTATGTATGTATGCATGCACGCACGCACGCACGTATGTACGTACATACGTATGTATGTATGTCTGTATGTATGTATGTATGTATGTATGTATGTATGTATGTATGTATGTATGTATTGTTACGTATCGGCTCGTTTAAAGTAACACAAAGAAAGAATGACTACAACAAGCTTTGTAAGTTTTAAAAAAATAATTTATTTCCCTAGAAAACACGGTGAAAAGGTAAAAATATGAAACAAGACTTACGATTTATGAAGAAGATCCTAAAATGTGTCCTAAAATTGTAAAAACACATAAGTCCTGTGAATAAACAGTTCTAAATTGAAGTAGTCTGAATCTCAATTCCGTTCTAAGATGGCGGATGATGACGTCAGACGAAGGTTAAACACAAATGTCCAGAATTTTCACTGTGAATCACAATTTGTATTGTTCAGTTCCAATTTAGAATTAATTTCAGCAAATGTCTTTGTCCAAAACCAGTTGTGTAGTTCTCCAGGGAAAATAATTATTATTTAAAAGGTAGACGAAGTATAACTATCCTCAATAACAAAACACATGTCATTCTTCATGCGTACGAACGAACAACTCTTTCCAGCACAGGAATACCTTTTCCTTAAGGTATTTAGAAACTCTACAAGATGTTATGATGTGACTCTCTAAGATGTTAAAATATGACTCTCGACTATGACTCTAGACTAGTTCGCAAGTACCTGAGTATTTTAAAGCAAACTAATACGTCATTTCATGTACAAGCACGAAGAAATCATGCGATTTCGAAATATCGCCAACGTAGTATAGAATATCAACAAATATTATTAGTAATGGCCGTGGTCACAACCAATCATTTACATAGCTATTTCCGACTGTTTACTTAATATGACAAAACCGTCATGCAAAAATCGTGCTTACGCGAGTCACATTTACATTCTAAAAAAACACGATGTTTCTAACAAAATATCAGATCCTGCGAACATAATCATCATCATAATAATAATTATATTTAATGATATAAAAAATGAAATAAATATGAAATAGAAAGAATTAGAAAGAATTCAAATTTTTAACACACATGTAACTTAACTACAGGGTCGTAACAGTATGTATGTATGTATGTATGCAAGAATATTCGGATGCATGGATGGATGTATTTATGACATGATGGACATGAGACCAGTGGCGAAATGAGAACGAGATATACACGATATATTTATACATTACTTTGTCTCAGATTTCATATTCCTCAGATTAATCATTTATGCGCTGGTTGGCATTACACTATACATCCTTGTTTACTTGACGTTACTTTAACTTCATTTTTCTCTACTTTCATTTGTATTGATGTTATTTTACTATGGTTTAATTTATTATTAGTTGAAGTATAACATGTCAAGACGTTTTCTAAATAGCAATATATCGTGGTTGGTCTCTAGCACGAAATAAGCGTTCTGTCAAAGCTTTAATTCTAGTGTTATTACTCTGGCAACACAAAGATTAGAATTTCTTTCCATTCTTTCCGGGGAAGTCTTGAAGATAATAACTATGTACCTCAATTCACATACATGTCATTGTATTTTATGAATAACTTCGTATCTACGTGCCTCAGTATCGAGATATGTGTACTGTATCTAGGCTTTATGCGAAATATTGTAGTTTAAAGGAAGTATATGACACTGTGTGTTTGCCAACCCAACTATCAGAAGAAATTATGAACTATTTCATAAAGACTAAAGTTTTCCAAGCAAGGCAGTTCTTGACAGTATCTTTCTTTCCAATACTTGATATTTCTCAAACGAAAATTTCCACACTTGTAAGCTACTCGATACTAATAAAGTTTCCGTGTCTTTCAAATGGCAGACATAAATTGTTTATTTTATTTTCGTTCAATTAAAGAAAAGATAAAGAAATAGAGTTATAAAGGCTATACCCAAGTAAGAGAGAGAGAGAGAGAGATGTTTTGTGTTAGGAGCTTTTGTGTAGTTTCGCGTTGTTTCATATTTTTGTTTCAGTTGTTTTGCAGCATTATTTAGGACTCGGATCATTGTGGTTCAATATGCATAGATCTTTACTTTTATTAAGTCTTTCTCCGGTTTAATCTCTCAAATATACTACGAACGTGTCCAGATGTAAGGTTCTTTTATGAAGAATGTCAGTTTCACGAAAATTTCATTTTCACGAGCTCCAGCTTTATTGTCTCCGGATTGACGTAATGAAAGTGGAAATCTTACAGTTGGTTTCTCGTTATATCAGTTCATCCGTTCTCCTCTTCTTTGTTCTTTTCCAGGTTGAACAGTTTAATAAAACTGTTTATGATATATGTGACTTCGTGGCTAAGCGATGAGTGTGTAGGACTCTTGAAAGGAAACGCGAGGGCTCGAATTCTATCATCGATTTAACCAGGGATACCTATCTTGATATGTTCCTAGGCAAGGCACATTTATCAAGTTACCTTCGCACGATGTGTCGATTTGTAGTAAAATGCCAAACAAACAAACAAATCAAATAAAATTTGTCATGCAACTTTGTTCGTATTATGTTCCTGGTGAGTTTCAGAGCTATGCACCATCTATTACCTGGATATCTGACCTCGTTTCTGAATATAATTCCTGGTATTTATACGTTTTTTTTACGTTAGATTGTAATCAAGTTTTATGACTGTAGTTTAGCGTCAGTTAATGTTTACAGTTGTACTTCATTCCTATGGAGTTTATGGCCCTTATTGGTTCTTGATCATAGTTTTCATTTCCCTACAATGGCTCTCGTTATTACAGGAAAGGAACTTACAAATTCCTATTGAATATATCTTACATGCGTTCAATTTACAGCATACTAAAGTTGTTTTTAATGCGAATATGGCAGCTGAAATGTTTGTTTCACATTATTTGATTAGTTTATTCAAAACGCCTTTATTTGTTATATCTTGTTTCAGAGAAATGCAATAAGCATCTGCCCTATAACATCTCAAATTATTTTGATTTGTAAAGTTTTCAGTGATCGTTTGGGAGAATTAATTATAGTCCCTATTAGTTTAAATGACGATCTGATTCATTGGCAGAACACACACACACACACACACACACACACACACACACACACACACACACACATGTATGTATGCATGTATGTATGTATGTATGTTACGTATAGGTTCGTTCAAAAGTAACAAAAGAAAAGAGTGAAACCAACAAGCTTTGTAAATTTTAACAAAAATAATTTATTTCCTCGAAAACACGGTGAAAAGGTGAAAATAGGAAATAGGACTTAAAGTTTGTGAAGATAATCCAAACATTTATCCCAGAATTGAAAAAAAACCCCAGTCCTATCACTAAATAATTCTAACTGAATCCAAGTTTGAATCTCGACGAGGTTCCAAGATGGAGGATGATGACGTCAGGTGAAGTCTTTAAACGAATGTCAAGAGTTCCACGTTGAACCACAACTTGTAATGTTCCAATTTAGAATAAATTTCCACTGAATGTCTTTGTCCTAAAACTTTTATACAAAGGAACCACTTGTATAGTTCTCCAGGGAATAAATTATTATATTCTAAAAAATAGACGAACTTCTGAAAAAAATGTCATCTATGATAAAACACCTCGAGCTCCAAAGATGTAAAAATACAACTCTTTACGGCACCTAATAGAAATATATCCTTCTTCTTGAAGATGTATTATACGACTGACTATTTTACTGGGATCTGAGTATTTTAAACTGAACTAAGACGTCATTTCAGGCGCGCACAACGGAACGTGTGGTTGTTTCATCATCCAATAGCTCAGTAAACAATGCAAATTTACACGTAGGCCAGAAAATGACTTTGGCAATAACCGATCGTTTCCGCCTGATGTTTACTAAATCGACAAACCACGGCAAGCTAAAATAGTGCTTATGCGAGTCATACTGCGTTTTATATAAACATAATATCTCTTCCAAAAATATCAAATCCCGTGAAAAAAATCATTACAATGAAATGTAATGACACAAAAATAAAATGAAAAAGAATTTAAAATTAACACACAAGTAATTAAATTACATATTCGTAACAATATTATTTATTAAGCGTTTTGAACAGAATCTTGCGACATATTTTCAGCTTTATTTGCATGATCAAACTTGTCGGAATTTATATATATATATATATATATATTTGCAGTATGATTTCCAGGGG
>JAECUM010015129.1:0-58043 GCA_016617855.1 Megalonaias nervosa | reverse complement strand
TTAAAGTTTCATTCATGAGTCACCCACTTTCAGTAGGCGTAATTGCCTCTGAGCACATATGAATGTATAAAACAACTTTGCTTAATGTATTACTATTTTAATGGATAGAAATAATGTTACTTTTATGCTGCGAACATAAAACTGACACGCAGCGATTTAATTTCGGTTCCAATTCGGATTTAAAGGATGGGCAGTGAAAGCATTTTGTATATTACTGTATCTTGAATGCATTGAATTGTCAATTAAGGGTCAATTAAGGGTCAGTTAAGGGTGAGTTAAGGGTCAGTTAAGGGTCCATATTCAATTCATAGGTGCATATAATTCTCGTCTACAACTTATCTAATGCATTATAAATTGTCCACATTTCTCACCAACGACCGTAAAACAAATTGTTTGAATTGAGTATACTCTGGTCCAGTAAACTTGATGTGAACAAGTTATCACATCCCGGGAACAATGCAGAACTTGACTACTTTATCCTGAATTTGATTAACCTGATGTAATCTCTGTTGAAGAGGAAATAAAGTCAGCCAGTGAGTCAGTCAGTCAGCCATACATACAAAATACATACATACATACATACATACATACATACATACATACATACATACATACATGGTCGTTCAATTTCGTATGTTAAAAAATGGCATTAAATATATCTTTTCTTAGCATTTGCCTTCTCTGTACCGTTAAAAAAATATTTCTTTAGAAAAAAACTAGTGAGATTAACATAAACGTTGTAACTTTGAATTCCAAAAGAAAGCCTACAGAAGAATGAGTTCAAAATCTTTTCCTCAAAAATATAAAAAAGAAAGCGGGCGAAGATCGTCAGAATTCTACCTTAAAAGAAATATACAGAACGTTATTACTAGCGTACAATTCAAGAATGTTTCATATCCTTCCATCGTCTATTATTGATTTTAGGTCTTTACAGAGAAGTACTCTTCACTGCACCTGTACAAATACTACTCTCCTTTGTAATTGTTACGTGAAATGGAGATATGCAATGAAAAAAAGTAACTTTGTTAAACAACGCTTTCCAAACGAGGAATATACATGTGTTTCAATGCAAATGGATGCTCCCAATGTAACTTCTTCAGTTGGTACACATATATTTATAGCAGTACAATCAGCTTAGTGCACACACTATTTTATCTAAAGAAGCTTAAGAAAACAGTTGTCATATCTTTTGGTGCAGTTCTATAAAACGTACTTATATTATATATTAAAGTGTGATGTAAAGAGACTCATTGGCGAAATAATTTTCATATAACGTTTAATTCCTCTTATTTTCACTCACATGTGAAAAATGTATCCTTTAATTATATACTCCTTTTTTTCTTCATTAGTTTTACATTGTCAGAATTATGCAGTATTTTACGATACTGAACACATTGATATTGCACCCACGTGTTCAACACGTGTGTCTAAAAATAATGTAGTGTATTAGGAACTACTCTGTAAACAGACCATGTACACTCATGTAGTAGACGTTTTAGGTTTTAGTTTATTAGATTTGTTCATGGATGAACTAAAGCAGCTGTTTCATCTATTTGAAAGTAAAGATGATAAAGTGAACAATGTGGATGAGTTTACTGAGTCTCAAAATGAAATTTTCAAACACACAAATGAATGAACGCGATATTCGCAATGTCCACAACTAACTTGGTTAGAGACGCAGTATTGAAAATACGTTGTGAAAATATAAGATTCTCCGCCATGCCGTGCGACGCTTGATTGTGTGTTTCCACAAAATTTGTACTTGCAACAACAAAACGAGTGCTTTGTGAGCTAGAACAAATAAATAGAAACTGTCGTACCAAACATAAATGGAAACAAATCTTTGTTAAAGAAACTTGATCTGACGCCGTTTGCGTCTCTCTGAAGTTATTTCCGCTTACTTCCTTGGAAACAACGACACAGTTGCTGTGATGCATTGTTGAATCGTCTTGGATTGTTTTCAGGTAGGGTCCAATAGTATACAAAATGAAAAAAAAAAGATATAATTTACGACGATAGATTAGGCCAGCCCAATCCTACTGCTTTCTTAAGTAAAACATAGTTCTATAATCAGGCATTGAAAGTGAGGTGAATTTACGAAAAGAGGTGGGGATCAGCGTGCTGTACCAAAGAATCAGTTTAATCTTCTAAAAATCGATTCTGGAGCAAGTTTGGTTTATAATACAAAGAAAATCTTCTTTTTCTACGTTAATAACGGGTATATTTCATCTTGTCGTACCAAAAACTATACGTATTAACTCGTGACTTCGCCACTCGTTAAAATATCATTGTTTGGTGTCACACGATTCAATATATCTGGTATTAACGTAGGAAAAGAAAATATCTTCGATATATTTAACAATTATACAAAATTAGTGCAAATATGACAGAATACTTTCTCTACCATTAAACGCATGTGCGTAGTTTATTTTCCAAACAATGCATCATTTTCACATAAGAATGGCAACTTATAGTACGCTTTTCCAAGAAATGACTTTATGAGAATGATTGTTTTAGAGAAGCAAATCTCATTTGATGGAAGATGCCTGAATTCATGCATGAAAAGTGTTTGGTAACATTGTATTTGAACTAATGCATTCATTTTTTGTCATGAATGACACTTGCATATGCTTTTTCTTGGCATTGTTAAAGACAAAGAACACCAGAAAAATATCGAGCTTAACCTTTTGAAAATTTTTTAATGTTGGATCTAATTGTGTCGTTATTTAATTTATTTATGTGTGAATTTGCCTGCGGTCCCATATTTTCCTTTTCAGCATTAACACAAATAACTAGAAGATAATCAAACCATCCTTTGACATGTCTTTTCTGTAGTTTTATAAAAGCCAAATTTCATGATTTATGTCACTCTGTTTTCTTGCAAGATTAATGAGTTATAAATAAATAGGCAAATTCAACCCAAAATGAGTAGTAAGATCCGTCACGAGGGTTTTTTTGTGAAATATAGTGGCAATTAAATGTGTATATAAGGAAAGAACAGAGCAATCCGATTAATTCGATTTTGGTGTCATTCTCATTTCTTGTATTCCTGTTGTAAGTCTGCAGACGTGTTTTGTGTTGTACTTAGATATTATCCGAGAGGAAAAAAACATTTGTTTGTTTGTTTGAACTGTTCAGTGGAAATAGAAAGTGCCCTTGACTATAACATTATAATGCTCTTGAAGCAACTTGCTTACAGTTTAGGAGTCATTTGCCATTAAGATGATTAAGTTTTTTCAGCAATAGCTATTGCGACATAGGTCAGGTGGGGATGTATACATATTTCAGATAAACAAGATTATTCATTCATATTTTAATATCAGTATGGAATTACGTTTAGTTGTTTTCATATATAATTTAGGTTAATGTTTGAGTTGAATTTGAATTAAATTATTAATTGGAGTTACAATGTGCTCATTTAGGCCAAAACACTATCTTGGAATTATAGCGAATTCATTCGAAAAACTTTTTGGATTATATACTTGTGATACATCAATATTATTGGTACATCAGCACAATAAAAACCTGGCATTTATTCGGAAGTCGCTATACTTTTGGGGTTGTGTTATAAATTTTAGGACTGTTTGGGAATTAATTCACAATTCTGTATGCTCCTCTGAACGTTTCATCGAACAATTAATTAGAGAATTAAAGTAATTATTAAATTTTACTAAACTTGCTGGTTTACATTTTCTGTTAATTTGTAGAGCCTTAACACATTAAGATTCTGTGGAAAACATTGATTTTGCAGGGAATATGACCTAAATATAATTAGAGCCAGTCTATCGAATAGTTTAACAAAGTAGCAATCAGTTGGGCCTGCAGCATACGGATAGGTCAGCTGCAAACAATAGATTCTAGTGGTACTGTAACATGCTAAGAACATTTATTTAAATGTTGGATTTAAAACGAACATGGCTTGTTCTCATCTATTCAGATATGAAATCAATTTCAAAATAAAATTCCATCCGATCCATGTCAAGAGTAATTAAGTAATATTGTACGTTAAACTAGAAGAAGCCAATCTAATTGCTTCACTGATTATTTGATAATTTTTCAAATGTATCAAGTTTCACAGTTCAGTCGCATGATCAGACAGACCTTGATTAAACCTTTCGATACAGTTTTCAAAAAATATACTTAAAGATTAAAAACAGAAATAGTCATGTGCTTGGGAGTAAACGTTCTGAAAAGGGCTTTGAGGAGCATGAAGAGCAACTTCCTAATTAGATATTTAATCTTCTGCTCTTTAAATTTGCATAATACGTTGTCTTTGTCTTTACTAACAGCTTCAGTTTTCTTTTCTCAAATTGTAGACAAATCTGCACTTATTCTCGCGAAACTTCACTTCATTTCTATCGATCCCCCGACCCACGAATCTGTTAATCGATCATCATCTGTAATTTTAAATAATGAATTCACTTTCAATTTCAAATTTGAATATTGTTGTCAGTTAATAGCTTGGTGGTTTGTGAACTAGATCAATTTACTTTTGGCATCAAGTCTTTAAAGACGTAAAATTACAGAAAAGAGTGAAAAGCGACAATCTTTGTAAAATTCAACAAATAATTTCTTCACCTAGAATACAAAGAGAAAATGGAAAAAAGAACGTACGATATAGTGAATTAAATCCCAAAATAATCCAAGGTTGCTTAGGATGTGTAGTTTCTGCTCCAGAGTTTTCATAATTTCTGAACAACGAAGACTGGCTACTCCAAAGTCACTACAGTCCGATTGCATTTCATCGTTTAAATCTTCGCTGTGTGAGACAGGTACAACTAAATTGATTGCATGATTAACCTGACTATCTCTATCAACATACTGGCGCTCCTTTACTATTTGTACATCCCAAGAGTACTAATATTGTAATTTAACTCACTCATCTTCTTTTTAACTTTATAAGGAACATCATACCTAATCTGAAGAAAAGTTTTGAAGAATGCGCAATAGAGACAGAAACCATATCACAAGACTGAAAAATTCTATCCATTGTAATTATGTCGTACCATAATTTCACTTGAAATGCTGGATGCCTAATTCATGCATGACTTGCTGGAAAATTCCAGACATAAAAATTGACCCTTGGTTAGGTTGGACAGCGTTGGGCAGGCCAAATTGATTAACAAAATTTATCAAAGCTTTTACTATTTTTTTAGTTTTAATACTCCACAAAAGGAACTGCCTCTGGAAATCAAGTGTAAGCATACATTATGATCAACAAGTATTGGTTGCCTGACCTGGTCTTAGGTTAGGGACCGGCACAGTCTACCATTATCTGCTAACTGGTTCGTCAAATGTTTGAATAGGTGGCAGATGAACTATCTTCTGATTGAGTTTTCCTACCATTTGATAAATATGACAAGATCTGCAGCATTTACAAACATCACTTTTAATTTTGGCCAATAAAAGTGATTTTAAAGCTTGCGTTACGTCTTATTAATCCCTTAATAACCAGCCAAAGGAGTTTCATTGGCTAGACTAAGCATTTGCTGTCTGTACGATTTTGGAACAACAATTTGATAGTTCACCACTCGTCATCAACAGGTACTTCAGGTAGTCTCCATTTTCTGACGAAGATCCCATTTTAACACAATAACAAACATACAGTTTCGCTATAGCCCTCTGAAACAAAAAAGAGATCTCAGGATCTTTTCCTGCTCGACGACAAGTAATTGATGTTTGTCACCTTGATTGGAATAAAGAAAATTAGTCATTAAAAGACGATCACTGTGATCAATACCTTTTAATTGATCCAAAAGAGGAGTGAAAGTGACCTTATCAAAATCCTGACCAATACATGTGTCAGTTAAAGGAATAATTTCCTGATCAACATCATTCTTAAGAGCTGTATTTGAAATAGCTATTGTAACTGCACAAGCTGGATATAAATCAGGGTTTTTTGTTTCAGTATGATCAACTTTCTGATCCAAAAAAGGTTTGTCAGTTACAAATGGATTAACTACAACCTTATCTCCAGCTAGGTTATTGCCTAGTAATAAATGAATACTCTCGATCGGTAAAGTAAACACTGTTCTGACTGTCAAAGGTCCTGATGCTGAGTCTGATGCCAATTTACACAATGGAGAGGAACATTAACAAAGCCGCACTCCACCCTCTCAATAAGACGTATTCTCATTGGAAGAAGATTTCTCAGATAAAGGCAAAGTACCTGATAATAAAAGACAGTGAGAAGCTGCTATGTCACTTAAATTATTAATAGGGCTAAGACTGGCCGAATAACCCATTACTGATATAGGATCATTTACATGAATAGTTTATAATTCCAAATAAAAAATCAGACTTGGGTTTGTTTGATGCAAAAAGTTTATGGCTTTCAATACATGACAGTGACCTTGACCTCTTAAAAAGAAGAACATTTAGAATAGGTATGTCTTGATTCTGCTGCTAAGTTTTTAATTTGTGACCATCAGAAATAGAGTGAACTTTCTTCTTGCAATAGGTATGCCTAAGTAGAGATAAGGACTTGTGATCCGTCTTATCAGAAACTTGATTTCTAAACGTTTTGCCAGTTTGAAATTATTAGTCTGAACAAGGTTTGTTTTGTTGTTGTTTTTTTTTTACCAGAAAACTATTTAGTGGAAGACTTACTGACAAAAGAAACTTTATGCGCTAAGGAATACTCGTCGTGCAGCATTTTCCGAAGTTGCGACCTTATCCTCATCAAGGTAAATCTTACTGTCATTATGGACGCAGTTCTTGATCTGTTCAACTAATACGAGTTTTCTGAGATTTTCATAATCTTGACCAACTTTCTTGGCTATCAAGTCACTTGGTCATCCTTCTCCCCAATGTCCTTTGGCGACGGACGAGCGACGAAGCGAAAGGTGTGGATACACTGGCAGCCGTAACCGCAAATCTGCACACAGGCGGCTCAGGCCATATGGTCGTTCTTCACTGACACGGAGCAGCAGTGGAGCTCGCGACTGAGCAGCCCTTTTGAGGATTCGCACTGCTCACCTCCATAGCATGAGGAAGGGGATAGAAAAGGTGCCATAAAAATTGCCTGCTCCATCCTTTCCTAACCAGCTAACCGTGGATGGAAAGGACCCTATGTCGGCGGTGGAAACACAACAAAGAAAAAGATAAAAATCGTTCCTCTCACCCTTGGCGCATGGAACGTACGCACACTTTTGGACAGAATTGATGCTGACAGACCTCAGAGGAGACCTGCCCTGGTTGGCAGGGAGCTAGCCAGATATAACATCAATATTGCAGCCTTGAGTGAAGCCCGTCTTGCTTGAGAGGGTGAACTTTGTGAAAGGGGCGCTGGCTACACCTTCTTTTGGTGCGGAAGAGGAAGTGAGGAGCGACGTGAGGCTGGAATAGGCTTTGCAATGAAGATATATTTTGTTAACAAGCTAGCTGGACAGGAAAGGGTGTGAATGACAGGCTTATGACCATGAAACTCCCACTGTCGAATGGAAGAAAGCATGTCACGATCATCAGTGCCTACGCTCCTACCATGGCCAATCCAGATGAAACAAAGGACAAACTTTATGAAGAACTCCACTGTATCATAAATTCTGTTCCCAAATCTGACAAGCTCATCATCCTTGGTGACCTCAATGCAAGAGTCGGCTCTGACAACATCTCCTGGTAAAGGGTCATTGGAAAGTATGGTGTCGGCCGCTGCAACAGCAATGGTCTTCTATTGCTTCAGACCTGCGCAGAGTATAAACTGCTCATCACCAACAGAGTTTTCTGCCTCCCTACCCTCAACAGGACGACATGGATGCATCCCCGATCTAAGCACTGGCATCTCATTGACTAAGTGATAGTCAGGAAGATGGATAAGCAGGATATACGGGTAACCAAATCCATGTGTGGTGCAGAATGTTGGACTGACCACCGCCTTTTAGTCTCGAAGCTAAACATCCGTATCAACCTAAAAGACGTCCGCAAGGCAAGAAGATTCCAAAAACGGCTGAACATCGCCAAGCTGAAGAACTCGAACTCCAAATCGACCTTAGTTTATATTCCAGAAAACCATCTTCAGCCCCCCCCCCCCCGACACCCAGAATGTGGAGGCAGCCTGGGCAACCCTTAGAGAGCTGGTCTACATAACCGCCACAGAGTTCTTAGGGCCTTCTCCCATAAAGCACAAGGACTGGTTTGATGAGAATTGCGAAAACAACAGGCAGCTGTTGGATGAAAAACATCGCCTCCACAAAGCATACCTAAATGATCCAAAGCCCACTTAAAAAAAAGATGCCTTCAATAACATCTGCAGGAATGTTCAACAGAAACTTCGGCAGATGCAGGACTCCTGGCTGAGTAACATAGCTGATGAGATCCAAACCCGCGCTGTCAAGCATGATATGAAAAGGTTTAATGATGCACTGAATGAAGTCTATGGCCCATCATCATCAGGATCATCCCCTCTCCTCAGTGCGGATGGGAACACACTGATCACAGACAAAGAGAAGATCCTCGAAAGGTGGGCTGAGCACTTCAGCTGTGTCCTGAACCGTAAATATAAACTACGGCGAATAATACTAACACAGAATCACATGCTTGTTACCATTCCTTTATTTTAAGCATATTATGAAATTTAGGCCCGTAGCCTAATTACACCAATAAAGACTCAAATACAAGCATTTATGCTCGCCGACCACCTTTCGTTATTTCAAATCAGCTTTTGTTATTCTGACACTAATTCAAAATAGGTAGTTTACACATTTTATGTTATTTTTCACCTGATTTCTCTCATTAATTAACACATTTTTTGGTTTGCTTTTAGGATTTCCCTCTCATTCTGTCATATAATTTACTCAGGGTTCCTCTCGACTATTTTGTTAATGCGCCGTGTTTGTGTCTGCACACACACACGCGCGCACATACATATCTAACACAAACTCTTTAACAATTTTCTACTCATATCGCTACGATGTCTTCAGTGTGACAGTTTATAGTGATGTCTAGCACCGGGGGATCATGCATGTAGCATGATGTCCCAGCCAGTCACATTATCCTGACAACAGGCCGACCAGTCCTAACACTAACCCCTTAAAGCTGAGCAACTAGCGAGGCAGCTGCTACTACCATTTTTGTACATCTTTGGTATGATTCGGCTGGGGTGCGAATCCGCGACCTCCCTCATCCAAGGCGGACGCCCTAACCACTTAGGCCACCAGATGTCATAAAATCAATATTTTTCGAGTTTGCTGATGCTATTTATTTCCTATTAATAACCCCAAGTGTTCGCAATACCGTATTTAACGAACGTTTCTACGTCAAGTGATTAGACAACGAATTGCTTTTTAAAGCTTTCTATCGTCTGCCCAATCCCAAATGCTTCATAAAGAGCTACATTTATTTTCCTTATTTTTCTTCAGGTCATGTCTTCTTTTTGGGTTTTCTAATTAGCCACACTGTTAGTAATCTGAGTGAGTTATACTTCAACTCAGGGCAAAGTCTACACCAATTCATTGCCACTGACTAATTAGCGGTAATTCAACTCACCGACTGCATACGCAAATTCACTGCCACTGACAAATTAGCTGTATTTCAAACCAGTGGCCGGTTATGCACAAATTCATTGCCACTGACTAATTAACTGAACATCAACCCAGTGTAGTGCCTGATTAAGGCTTTCAAGTGGTCAAAGCACTGAAAATATTATGAGGCCCCCCCCCCCCCGCAAAATGTAAGACTCAACCCCACTCCAAAAAAAAAACAAAACAACAACAAACAAACAACGATATTTAAAGCTAAAAAGGTGGGAAAATACCGGTGTTACCAAAATTCCAAATCAAATTACTCGGGAGGTCGCGGGCACGAACCCCGACCGGGCTATGCCAAAGACTTTAAAAAATGGTGCTTAACAGCTTCCTCGCTAGGCGCTTAGTATTAAGAGGTTAGTGTTAGGACTGGTCGGCCTGGTTTCAGGATAATGCGGCTGGGTGGGACATCATGCTACATGTCTGCGGCATGGTGCCCCAATTTTGGACATCACTATAAACTACCACACTGCGGACATCGTAGCGATATGACTGAAAAATTGTTAAAGCTACGTTAATATAATCCAAAATTCAAACATGATTTAGGTGAACAAACCACTGCGTTTTTAAACAGGGGAAAACAAGCCATAATCGCCACCGTTTAAGGTACAACGCTAGTAACCAAAAAATCCTTCCACACCTGCATCATAACTACTTTATTAAAGGATAAATGCACACAAACGTACGCAAACCAACAAGACTATGCTTTGAAATGGTTAAAAAAAGTTAAAGTTAAACATGACATGAATTGCAATTCAAGAAATGTGATTTATGCATTAATATGTGTGAGGTGTGAAGCCTTTTACATAGGTCAGTCGAAACATGAAGTAAGAAAGAGAATGACAGTACATAGACAGCTAACAAAAACAGAAGAACTCAGGTTATTAAAAGTCAATCAACATATATATAACTGTTCAAAGTTTTTCCCTTATATAAAGTATTAACTAATAATGAATCTTTAATTGAGGAATGGAACTGTATATCATACATAATCTACATCCAGACATTAATAATTCAAGATAATTATTTATAAAAATTAAAACATGATTATTGGTACATTGTATCAATACACTAATACATTTTCATATCATAATGACTTAATAACTCTTAATGGTATTAATTTGCATAGATCAAACTTTACACTGTATAAATGCATTTATGCACCTTCATGACATTACAAACACAAGAAATTAGAAATTTAATGATGATTACAAGTGTGGTATATATATATATATATATATATATATATATATATATATATATATATATATATATATATATATATATATATATATAACAATTCATTGGAACAGAGTCAGTGATTTTAAAATTTACGATAGATAATGACAAGGTTTTTCATTTTATGTTTGTATTACTATAATCAGTCAGATAATGAAATAATAAAATTGAGACAAACAGTCATACATATAATTATATTGTTATAAAGGATATACAATTTATCAATTTAAAAAAAAAATATATACATGATTTTATATAGTGCATTGGTATTAAGGCCATTAGGATACAAAGTATCAAATTTATGAATCCAGTAAGTTTCTTTTATGAGTCTATTCATGTCTCCATGTACAGTATCTTTTGTCATGAAAGAAAAATCAAGTAGAGAGTGATTATTGGTATTAAAATGTGTTGAAATATTGGAGGAAAACTGAGGATCTCTATAATTTTTTTGTATGAAAGCAATGATTCATTCTCTTAGAAACTTGTTGAAGTGTTTGTCCAACATATTGCATGTTACATTATTTACAGGTTATCAAATAAATCACTTCAGTTGATACGCAGTTAGTGTTATAACATAGAGAAAATACCTCTTTAGTATTAGCGCGCTGGAAAGAAGCACTTTCTCTTGTGTTTGCACATTGAGAGCACCGGTGTCCATTACATTTAGATGACAAGAATTGTCTTTTTTATTTTCTGTTTGTTTAGTTCTAATTAGAAAATCTTGCAAATTCTTGGGTCTTCTATAAGCAAGAATTGGTTTATTGTTGTAAAGTGATTTTACGCTGTTTTTATTTGATAAATTTAGGAGACTCCAATATTTATTAATTATAAGGCCTATATTAGGTAATGAAGGATTATATTGTATTGTAAAAGGAATTATATTTTTCTATATTGTACAATTTGCTGTGTTTAAAGCCTCGTGTTGAGTAAGATTACAGGCTTTTTTCATCGCAGAATCAATGATATGTTTAGGATAATTTCTGTTTTGGAAATATGTTTTTAAATCATTCAACGAGTTTTCTAATTGACAATCATCTGAAATAATGCGTCGGTATCTTTTGGCCTGGCTATATGGTATACCGTTTTTACATGATATGGGATGACATTAAGAATATTCCACATGCTGATGGATATTAGTTTCCTTGACATGAATATTTGTAGAGATAGTGTTGTCAATATTTTTAATTACATTTACATCTAAAAATGAAACATGCGTAGTAGATGCGGTATAAGTAAATTTAATTGTCGGATGAAAATGATTTAGGCGATCAATGAATTTTTCCAGTTCTTCAGTTGAATGGTTCCAAATCATAAATATGTCATCTAAAAATCTAAACCGAACAGATGGATTAAACTTTTCTTTTTGAAGGAAATCTTCTTCTAATTTACCCACGAAAAGAGAAGCGAATGAAGGAGCCATAGGACTACCCATTGCTGTACCCATTACTTGGATGTAATTTGTATTATTAAATTGAAATAATTATTTTCCAAGATAAGTTTTATTATTTTACAAATATCAGGATTATTATCAAGAAAATATTTAAGCGCTTCAATGCCATCTGTATGTGGAATGTTGGTATATAGTGATGTTACGTCTAATGATACCAGGATTGAGTTATCAGATAGCTGTGGAATAGACTTCAACTTTTTAATGAAATCAGTAGTATCTTTAATGTATGACGGAAGTGATTTCATTAAAGGTTGTAAAACACAATCAATAAATTTGGATAGGTTTTCAGTATATGAATTACAACCTGATATAATGGATCGTCCTGGATAATTTAAAGGTAAATTATGCTCAGGAATTTTATGAATTTTGGGTGATATGCAGAATTGAGGCGTACGTATGTTAAGAGGGAAAGTATCAAATTCCTCATATATGGAATTATTATTTTTAGCGATCTCATTAATGCAAGTTGAAATTTTTTATTTAATTTCTATTGACGGGTCTTCGTTAATATGTTTGTAGTATTTTTCCTCATTTAATTGACGTTCAACATCTTTAACACAATCTTCTTGATTCATAATAATAATAGTGTTTGATTTATCAGCCTTTTTAATCACTATACTGTCGTCATTCATTAGATTATTTAAAGATTTAATTTCGTCCTTAGAAATATTACTGTAATATCGCTTTTGATGATTCCCATGTAGTATCTCTTTTGTGATCGCATCAATATAAAAATCTAATTAGGAATCACGTCCACTACGTGGTGTAAAAGATGATTTAATTGTGTTGAAATGACCCATTCGTTTTAGAACTAAAACAATCCGATTTAACCACTGAATTGGTGTATGCTTTATCATAAAGAAAAATTCTTTTAATTTTCTGCGTCTAGAAAAGTTAAAAATTTCTTAAGCTAATTTAATTTTATTCTGATATTTCGGTTTTGGAAATTTTTTTTAGCCCTTTGCCTAACAAAATGTAGTCATTATCAGTTAATCTTCTACGTGAGAGGTTTAACATGGTTTCTTTACCTCTCTTAATTTGTTTTCTTCACTTTTTTTCTTTCTTCCACTCTCTTCTACTTTTGAATCTATGGAAACTCCTATTCTTTTAACTTGTGACGTCGTCTCTATTAGTCCTTGTAGAATCTTGACCAGGTTTGTCAATGCCTTTCTCATGGTCATTGTTTCTGATTTCCCCCTGTTTTACGGCTTCTGCGTATGTCTTCTTTGTTGTGCCCTGGGGAGTCAAGTTTTTTCGCTGTTGCTCATCATGTTGATTCTTGTTTGAATTTACAGAATTCCTATTTATGTTGACTCTTTGGTTTTCTGATGTTTTGGGAGGTGCTATATGTGTATTAATGTTCCTTGCTGTAGTTTCTTTGGGTTTTGAATACTTCCTTTCTTGCCGTTCCTTACTCTGTTGTTGTGATGATTTGTTGCTTTTCTGCTGCTGCTTTTTCGGTTGTTTATGGATTATATGCTGTTCTCCAATTTTTTCAACTTGTTGATTTTTTTTCTTCTTTGCTCTTTCGTAAATTGTTCAGTTTTTCATTCTGCTTCAGAAGTATATTATTTTTTTGTTGAATCTGTTTTCTGGTATATTTCTTGATCGAAATTCTAAAGGCTTTGCCCATCTAGTTTCCTCTTCAGTTCATCCCTAAGATTTTCCATCTGTTTTCCTAGGTTTAGTGATCTTTTTTGTTGTTCATCTGCTAACCTCTCACACACGTTCGGAGAGACTTTATGTAACAAACTTTCGATAGAATTTTGGAATTCATCATTTCCGCTTCCTAAATAAATTTTCAGATTTAACTAGGAATACGCTCATTATAGACATCGACAGAATCAAACGTTTCTTGTATATTTGCACAACATGGAAGCAACAGTTAAAATACATATATGATGGAAATACGTCTGATGTTTATTGCTTAAAGAATTAACAAAATCACGGGTCATCATTCTTAAGATAGCAGTCACCAAACTGGGATTGGACATTCCAACTTGATCTGTTTTGTGTAAGAAAACTATATACGGATAGAAAATGGTCGAACACTGATTTATGACAATGTGTGTGTGTGTGTGTGTGTGTGTGTGTGTGTGTGTGTGTGTCACAGAGAGAGAGAGAGAGAGAGAGAGGCTTTCCACTTCTATGTCAGGGCTTATCGACTTTGACTGTCTTCTAAAAATATATTCTAATTCAGTACCATCGTACAAGATTGTATGCAAACATTTGCTGGCAGTTAATTTTACCAATGAATCTTTACGAATGGCCTAAAAAGTAATGCCAGTCGATGTGGCCAAATAAAATGAAATTTTGTTTGGCTCCTGCTGATGTCAATCATAGAACTGTGCTATATATCTGGTCAATCAGATTGTTTAATATCGTAATGAATAAAAAGCACATTCAAGTTGATCAATCATTCAAATAAGCGGACTGTGTTGAAAGTGTTTTTAAAAAGATACTTTTAGACTTTCATCAAACTAAAACGAGAACGGAAACGTCTCTCAAGAGTTATGTTTTGCAGAGGTCCGTGAGGCGCTTTCTTGGCTATGGTTTTCAATTAAAACGCCAGTTTCCTTTTTGACTCGATACAAACGTTATACAATGCACATTTGAATGACATATAATTTTATAGTTGTGAATAGACGTGAGACTTATCGATCCTAAATTTTCTTCTGATGAAGGATCTTTTTGCTGGGTTATGAAAATGCTCCACTCCAAGTTATCGTTTCATATTTATTATAGATTTCCAAGTACATGATTGCTGTTCTGAGAAAATTGCATACTACACAAATTACGAGAAAGAAAACATGTTGTTATGCATATTTAATTTGCTTTGCTTGTTAGTTAGTTTAATTTTATTTTATTTTAATTCATTACATGATATTGCAATGTAATATTGTATGTTGGACTTGACTTTGTCCAAAACTGAGTTGATTTCTACTTGACCCAAACTGACTTTTTTATATTATTCATTGTAAACAACTAATACATAGCTAAATTAAACTCCATATGTATTGGTGTAAAATCAGTATTATTATTATAGAAAAAGTAAATATGTTTATTTGGGTCTAGGTTTTGGAATTTCCTAAGTGAATTATACATAATTCAGGTTAATGTTAGTAGCAGGGAGGGTGGATCCTACAACTTTTTCAATTAGAGATTACGCTGAAAACTGAAGTTTCCTACGGAGACAAAAATACAAACGTCAATAACGTCAAAACCGAAATCTCTAACCGACCTGAAACTTTTCTGATCAGGTTAGCTTATTTTTGTTACTTTTGTGTTTTTTGTTTTTTATGGAGTGTTTTGTTTACTCACGCTCTCACTCATTCGATGACGTCGCCCTCCCTGATGCTGTGTTGGTGTACTTAATTAAATCATTATTGATATAATAATGGAATCTCATACAGCTAAACTAGCTCGACAGCGACTAGAGGTAATTAAGAAATATCTCCGCGTCCGTGATTCTGTCAAGCAACAACTACAAGCTCGTCAGGAGTCTCAGGTGGAATTTGCAGAAGGTGCAGAACAATTATTTAAACCGGTTACGAACGCTACCAAAGATCTTCTTCCCACGTTGAAGCAAACCGCTAAAGTTACAACTGCAACACAGCAGGTTATCGAAGTATTACCAGAACAAATTAAAGAAGCTATGGAGTCTGCTGAGAAAACACGTGCTGAAATTCAAGACGTTAAAGATATCGTCGAGGATATGTCTAAACCAGAATTAAAAACTCGGTATTTTAATCAGCAAGGTTATTTAGAAGTTATGAAAGATCCTGTTAAGGTTGCTGCGGAGGGATATCAGCTGCGGCATCAGATTTTGAAACCAGAGTTTCATAACACTCTAGAAAAAGAGTGGGCCGCTAGGGTATTTCGTGAGTACAAGGATATTTTACAAATCAGTCAAAAATATATAAATGAATATGATGCTTTTGTTGATAAAGTTTATGAAATAAAAAAAGGTGTTGGAACGCCAGTTATATCACCAAGAAAGCAGAGATCTCGACGAAAGAGACAACCACCACCTGATCCCGGTGTAACTGGAAGTGGAATTGCTACTCGAGGAAGTGGTCTTATTACTCCATGTCCCAATAATGTCCTTGCCGATGTTGAACGATTAGAAATTTTGATTGGTGGAAAACGAGCTGGTAATAATTCCCCATAAATCATGAATGAAGCAGCTGATATTTGTCAGAGATTATTTACAGGCGGTATCATGGATATTAATGTTTATTAATCCCTCATTGATGAAATCGCCGATGATTACCACAGTGATTAAGGGTATGCAATTAGATCAGTGATAAGAAAATAAGATGATTATACATAATGCTCACCGTGGACCGATCTAGGTGAGGGTGATAAATTCGCGATTACCTACATATAAAGCGTACTACGGAGATGGACTCGGTGATGTTGTTCAGGGTCTATTTAGAAGGATAGCCTCAAAAGCAATACCGATTGCAAAGCAACTGGGAATGAAAGCTATTGACGTTGTCCGTGAAAAAGGTATTGGTGCTGTTGATAATGTTGCCGGTAAAGCATTCTCGGCAATCAAGGATAGATTAGCTCGATTAATACGACGAAAGCTTCAACCAGTAAAACTTCAGCCAGTAAAATTACCCAGCACCGAAATTATGCCTGCAAATGTTAGTATAATAATAAATCAAGCTGCGAATAAAAAAGTAGCAGAGTTGGCTGGTGTACCCCTATCAGAAAAAGAAAATCATATAACCTAGTCTGATAGCAGGAATTGGTCTTCGTGTTAGACGATAATAAATATAATAAAATGTTCAAGCGTGTATCTGATCCCGCACTCTACATGGACGCACCAATTCTCAAAGATGAATCGATACGCGATTATCAGTATTATTCTTATGACGCACGACAGCCAGATCAGCATGGAAGAATCGAATTACAAGTTCAGGATACAAGTAGATATTTCTTACCCGCTGAAGCATTTATTGAAGTAGAAGGTGAAATTTTAAGAATAGATGATACAGAATATGGAGCTGATGTTAGAGTTGGTTTTGTTAATAATGGCATTATGGCATTGTTCGACAGTGCCATATACATGACTGACGGAAGAAATATTGAATCAATTCAGAAAGACGTCGACGTTGCCACGACGATCCTTGGCCTTGCAAGATACAGCGATGATTATTCAAGATCAGCTGGTCCGTCAATGATGTTTGTGAAGGATACTTCTGACTACCCTGACAACAGACCGTATAATGTAAGACGACCAAGAAACTTCGTCGACGGCGCTTCCGCGGATGTGTGGCCGGTGGTTCATGGTGCTAATTCAGAATTCAGCTTAGGATTCACATCATGTCGATCAATGCTGAAAGATGGAAGAAGATTTTCATGTGCAATTCCACTGTCACATATCTTTGGATTTTGCAGAAATGTCCGAAAGATTATTTTCGGAGCCAAGCATACAGTTGAACTCGTACGAAAGGCTACCGACGATGATGCAGTCTGGAGCCCCATCGGTGATGCTGGTAAATTAATACTGACAAAACTTTTATTGTGGATGCCAACAATGACTCCATCACTCACTGAAGAACAACGGCCACTCTCTTTTATGGACGCAGGTGGTAAATCAACATTATCATGGTTGACGATGACCCCAGATAGTGTTCAAAGTAACATGAATAGTTTATTCACATGGCAGATTGCATCACAGCAGGGTGTTTCTGCGGCGTGATATATATTTGTTGCTTTCCAAGATGCTGCGCGAGTAAACTCACAAACATGAAGTATAATGATATTTGACAAACTTAGTGTTACTGAAGTTTCACTGAAGATAAATGGACATCAAGAACCAGCTGAGGATATATTATTAAATTTTGAAATTAATCATGTTGCACGTGCATATCATCGTTTGATGACATTCATGGAACGTGATCAAAATATTGATTCTGGTCTACAAATATCACAACTAGATTTTACAACGCTGTATCCGATCTATTATTTCTCACTGGAACATTTGGATTTAGTTAGGCAATCTGCCGTTGATATACACTTTCGAGCTCGTGTGGCAAGAGGAGCTATTGCCGATTACAGAGCAATCGCTATTATACTCTCAGAAAAAACAACGTTGCTTGAAGGTGTTGATGGACGAATGAGACTCATTGATGCCCCAGTAGAAAATATGTAATTATATCGATCATGATATTATAATGTCATATCACCATGTTAATGTTACTTTGACTCCTGGTCAGATTAAAAAGCTACAATCAGTATCAAAAAAGAATTCGGAAATGAAAATATTACTGAAATCAGCACAACTTACAGGTGGTCCAAATAAACTATGACTGACTGAACGTCAACTCAGGCATTTCGATGACGCCAAACGATCAAAGACCGGCGTATGACTTGATTTGTCTGAGGGTGCCATTAGCGACATTGCCAAGACGGGTGGTATATTTCCACTTCTCGCAGCTAAACAGCGTCGATAGCCGCTGCACCTCCAGCTGTTACAAAAGCAGCTGCACTTGATGCTGTTGGAACTGCCGCTGGAATGGCATTAAAGAAGCAACAGGAAAAGGAATATAAACTTCCAAAACAAAGGGAAAGGTCTAAGACTGCCAGGAACTCCTTATTCATGTACGGAAAAGGTCTAAGACTTCCAGGGACACTTTGTTAGACGCAAAGCGTTTCCTTCCCATGTCCAGTTTTGATTTACTTGATGCTGCTGCGCCATTAAACATAAAAAACTTTAGAGGTGTTTTTATGCGTGATCAATTACCAAAACAACCAAAGAGACCGGTATCATCAATCTTGATAGAATTTCTGGTCCAGGTACTCACTGGGTTGCATATGCGATTGATCCACGTGGAATTGTTTATTTCGATTTGTATTGGTTGACACCACCGAAGGAATTTTTAAAATATGTCAGTGGAGTGCAAACTCCCATGTGGTATTCAACATTACCAACACAGACAATAACTGATCCGCCAATATGCGGCCGTGAATCACTCGCTTTTCTCAATGCTATTTCAAAATCTTCCGATGCACCTCATAAGTTGTAAATGTGTACACGAGTTCTGATTTAAATAATCACTAATCATATAACGATTGATATTTATGGAAGGTCCTCTATCAAAGACAAGAAGAAAGAAGATATCGATTTGTCGAAATTTGCTACAAAAGATGAACTCTCCGAGCTTATCGATTAATCAGGCGTTGACAGAGATGAAGTTGTCATTTTTCAGGATAAATACTTTGTTTTGAAGACGAGTAAAATTAAATAATTGTCTTGGTTTTGTTTCTTAACATTATAAAGACATACACATATTTTACTGGAGAGATAGTGTGTTGCTTGCTTGAGTAATACATTTTCTTTGCAAGATATGTGTGATCATGGAAAATACCTTGGTACTTGAACATAACAAAATCATGGACTTTTCAAAATCAATTCAACAACCTTAAACGATTTCCACGTCTGATTACCACTGCTACTGCTGTCGTAGAGGTTGCTGCTACTTCTGGCACCTTAGTGGTATTCGATGTCAAGGACGTTTTACATTTTACCTTTTTCTTGATTTTCATGAAGGAGGCATCAAAACATGCATCTCAGTTGTTTTAGCTCAGACAGACTGCCAGTAAGACATTTTTACAGCTTCTGATATTCTGTCTGAACTCATTCATTCTGTTGATAGCTCACCATTGTCACCTCTTAGTGCTTTCTCCTTTCCACTTCTTGTTTTTTGAAAAGCGTCTGTTCTTTTTTCTTTGGCGTTGCGAAAAGTTCTCTGGCTCTTCGCTCTGTTTCTCTTTGAAGTCGAAGTATCTTAACAATGATGGTAGTTATGCCGGAGAAGGAGGAGGTGGTGAAGTAAAAATAAATCCTGCGCTGAAAAAAATGTGGCAGAAGGCCGAATCCACATCATTCCCTCAAATAGAAGAATATAAAATATGTCATAACCAAATTATTCGACACGTTCTGTTTGTTGGACAATAAAATCCAGTTTTGATTGGAATCTAGCATATTTACAGAGGTAGGTTCAAGCATTGTGTAGTCCATTCTCAAGCCAACGAAGAAGATGACTGTGAGTGCAGTGTATTCTACCTTTATTTCCAGCATGTTGTTTAATTTGGGCTAGGTCAACGTGGACGATTGCCCACTTAGAATACGCTGTTCAATGGAACAGAAGAGTCTACGTGGAAAGGCAAAGGTGTATGAAGAGAATGTTGATATATGCATCTGCAGGGTGGGGAAGTTCTCGACGAAGAATTTGGAAGTGGTATTGCCAGTGTTAGCAGTGTTTGTTATCCCCCCCTCCCACATGGGCCTCTTAAAGGCCACCCAGCTCTATCAGAAATAGAGAGACTTGTATAATATTGAAAATAAAACCTATTGTTTTATGTGGGTTTCGTTAGTTATATCTTTTGTCTACAGCTTTTTCTTCCATACAAAGCTTATTATCCCATGTGTTTTAAAGTGAAATACACAACTGTTTAGTTGGCTGCTAGACTTTAGCTATGAAAAGAATATGTTATTAAAGTTTTACATTTAACTTTTTCTTTATTTTCCTATAGCCTTGCGAAATACTGAAACATATGCAAAATGACAACGAAAATTATTATTGTTATTGTTATTATTATTATTGAAAAAGTGTATTTTCTTGTGACATTAACATAAACCATAACAATGCAATTTTATAGGCAAATAGCGCACATTATTTCTAACATACCAAATTTTATTTCTACACGTGAGGTGATATGAGTTTGTATTTTATTTTAATGTCACCAAGGTATACTAATCACAACGAATAAGACATACTGGGTTATTGTGCACTATATTGCCTTTAAACAGCCTATCAGGTCGCACCTGTTGTCAAGTAGATTTCTTAGCGTGTTACAGAAAGGTTTTCCCGAAACGGGTCTTGAAATTCAATTATTATGTCGGTGATTGTACGATCTCTGTTAATCAAAGACGGAGGCATTTGTGAAAATCTTCCAGTGAATGAAATTAGCTGCACATTAACAATAATTAGCAGGTTAGTGTTTTAGTATTTGGTCAGCAGGTTTTATGTTCAACAAGTCGCTGATGTCAACAGATTGGTCGGCGTTTGAGCACGAACAATAATTACACGTAGATTTATAGAGGTCAGTTTTGTGCTGGTCCAGAAGGATTCTGAAAAGTTTATCATGATCTTTAAAATGTTCTAATAACAATCACGTTTTAAAAGTTGTTGATGCCCACTCATTTATGTATTTATGTATGTATGTATGTTTCAGAAGTATAACTGGATCTATTCTTCCTGAAATCAAATATTTTCTCTGAATGGATCGAAGATGCCACTGTTTTTATGAACAGGCTGAAGAAATACAATATGCAGTAACTGAGATAGCAGTTGCGGTCAGTAAATAATGTATCAATTCCTTGACCGATTTTGAGTTTGTATCAGTCTCCAAGGAAGGGTAATTTAGTTCAAGCCACCACTTCAGGTTCTGCTGTATCTAATTGAACTGATTACATCTGTTTGTTTTATGGTTTATCTTGATAGGTTGACATATGCTTGCATAACCATGTATCATTTAGAAATTTGTGGGTGGAGAAAATAACAATTTTTAATGCATCAACCATCAGACAAAGAAATGTGGGTAAGGGACTTGCAAACTCATCTAATTCATTATTATTATTATTATTATTATTATTATTATTATTATTATTACATCGAGGACGTTTTATATCAAGATTGGATCCTCTGTTGCAATTACCCAATCATTGTCAATTAAGAGATTTGGTTTAAAGCCATTTATTGCAGCAGTGTGATGTTGGTCGCTTGAGAGCTATGTATCGAACGTAGCTCTGTCTTAACATTGTCAGTATAATTAACAACGATCAAACAATCAAGACAAATACGCAGGAACTGTAAACCGTAAGTAAAATCATTTATTATTACTCGGATTAGTCAAGTGCGCTTGGCATCAGTATTCTATCGTGCACGTAACAACACCTGTTATATACTGGATAAATTCACTCAAACTAAAGACTGGCACTGTTTTCTATTTTATATTAAAAGAGTCATGCACTCACTTAACGTTAAATTCACATAAATGTTCAGTCTTAGCGTTTAAGTGCATGTCACTATCTTTCTTTATTATCTGTTTGTGTGTGATTTGGATTTTTAACGTAGCTTTATTTTATTTTTTTGTCATATCACTACGATGTCTGCAGTGTGGCAGTTTACAATGATGTCTAGCACGGGGACAGCATGCCGCAGACATGTGTCATGATGTCCCATCCAGTCACGTTATCCTAACACCAGGCCGACCAGTCCTAACACTAACCTCTTAAAACTGAGCGAAAAGCAAGGCAGCATTTAGTACCATTTTTATAAGTCTTTGGTATGGTTCTCCCGTGGTTCGAAACCGCGACCTCCCGCATCCAAGGTGGACACCAACCGCTAGGCCACCTATGCGGTCCTTTATTATCTGTTACTTCTATCATCGAAGGCATCAAATGAGATGCTCTTGTAAAAGATATTTAATATATAATTATGACACATCATCATTAAGATATTGCATGGGAAGGTGTTCCTGCATTTGACAGTCTTTTGGACATAAATTCACTTCAAATGTTTTTCACTCTAGTTTTGGAAGGCCCAGAGGAAAACCAGATGTGTATAAATTATTAACTTGTACAAATCAGTTGTCGTGAAATTTCCTAATTTATTACCAATAAAGTGCGTGCAAATGAATAGAATAATAAATAAGCGCCATTCATGAACATACTTCCACTTATACATTTTGGCCTGTCTTTAGCATCACGACTTCCTCATAAAGCTTTTTCGTTACTAAAGTCTTTGTTGTTGGTTTCTTGTAATCAAAACTACTTCGACAGCATTGACACTTTGCCTGGGTATTTTATTGCTTTTATCTGGCAATGTCTTGGTACAACGCATTCAGTTGATTTACACTGTTTCAGAAGAGCTTTAGTGAAAGTCAATGAAATGCCTACTGAGTTTGAACAGGTGAAAAATCGATATCTCCATTTACTTTTAACCTCTCAAGATTAGAGCGTTAGCAATAGATTTTATCAGGAGTTGATGATGGTTATCGATAGATATTCGTGTTCAAGGCAGTTCAAAAGTATTATGTGTGGACACCATTAAATTACCAATAAAAGAATGTTGTTTGTTTTTTTAAACGAACAAAAATACGATTATACAATTTTAAGATGTGCTTGCACTTCTAGACGGATCCCATACTTGTTTGTGTTAGCCTGCAGGAATTTGAAAACTCATGTTCAAACGACAAATATTGTATATTGTATTGGAAATTATAGGCAACAATTAAGATGAAGGTATTTCCAAAACTGGCAATGCTACCAACAAGAATGGATTGATACTGGCTTCTAATTAAGGTTGATAACGAGCTTATCATGATTGTCTACTAGTGTTTAAATCTGCCTCATTTAAAGAAAAAGAACAAAACATTTTTGTTCATTACGTACGTTATACTTGTTTTTTATTTAAAAAACGAACTATTCCAACATCTTTATACTAGTGTTTTTTGAAGCCTGAAATTCTACTTAAGGCTTAAGGAAGTGGGGTTTCTTTAAATGTACGTATGTATGTTTAATGCAGTTGCCGAATAAAACTCTTCTCGCGCAAATTGAGAATCTCAATCCCGTAATTGACAGATCAGAATCGCGGAAGTCCTGAATAGCACAAGGGATGTACCATTTGTCTCATTCTGCTTTACTCTCTGTGCTGATATATTGATCAATGCTGAAAGCATCAACTTCTAAATTGTTACTAGTGTTGCTGAATACATTTGTTTAATTTATAGATTATTTCACTTGTGCAAATATACACAGACACTTCTTCATTTCACATTCAGTGACAGTAATTGCCTTCACTAAAGTTTTTTTTCGTACTGATCCTCCCTGTCAATCTATATTATGTCTATTCAAACAATCAAACAAGGACATTTTTGAAGGTATTTATTCGATAACTGGCAAGTTTGTGTATATATTGGTACTTTGGGAATCGTTTGTCCGTTGTTTAAATTATATGAACAATTACATTCCAGCCTTAAAACTTTCAAAATATTAAGTTCTTCCAAATCTATCTTTAAATGATCAAACCGTCCTTATATTATAATGCAATGGTGTAGTTAGTGTCAGCTGTTTTTAAAAACTGAACAGTTAATGTGATATTAATTTGAAATGAAGTTAAAATGTCATTACTCACGTTCTCGGACCTTATGTTGGATTTATTACAGATCAATTTTAAACTGCTTACTTTATACTCTTGAGTAATTGTGAAGTTATGCAACGAGGTTCCTCCTCTCTATCCCTTGCATAAAACGTATGGATAGATTACTGCGTTGCTTTTCTAATGACATAATGCTTTGATGCCTGTACTCTTATTTTCAGAATTATCACATTTCTATTCACTGTTTTCTATGATCTATTAACAAATTGCACGAACTTTGTATTGCACTGCAACAGTCTGTATGTATGTATGTACGTACGTACGTACGTATGTATGTATGTATGTATGTATGTATGTATGTACGTACGTACGTACGTGTGTATGTATGTATGTATGTATGTTTGTATGTATGTGTGCATACAAATTGTAATGTAAACCACAAGCCCTCAAAAAAGAGCAAAATTTACCCGGGTGGTATATCATCATTCACTTTTTTCATACTGTTCGAGTGAAGATGGTTTTGTCGGAGAGGATGGAAATGAACACACTCGACAAGAATATGTTCTAATGTCAGTGGACTCGGGCTTGTTATGCACACTTCAACAGGTATGCACCAGTCCGATACGCGATCAGTACAATATCATCTCATTTATATTGTATGTCACTGTAAGATAGTGGATGTTCTAACGTTTTTCTGTTAGAAATGTTTTCATTGCACTCATGTTTGTCAAGTATAACAAACATAAATGATTTATACAATAAAGTCTGTATATGGAATCTTCTACTCTTGACTGCATGTTGGCTGCTTTTTCTCTCATTTTATTACCCTTTATGCCAGTGTGACTAGAGTACTTTTCCCAGATTGTATAAGAACATAATGTTTCTGTTATATCTGCGATATTAATACCGGGATGTCAACTTAATATTCTAAAAGGCTTGCTATGTGGAAAGTGAATACGAAAATATGATGCTTTGAGTAAGGATGTAAAGTTCTGCAGTAAAATTGAAGTTTTATCAAGTAACCGAGATGGTATCATGGGGTATTACCATGGCAACTAAAACCATGTCTCCAATTTTTTAAAAACATTTTGTGCACATTGATCTATAGCTAAAACAGGAGGTTCTGATCTGATTTAATTTACTCTTAAAAAGCACACGCTTTGTTGAGGACATTTTGCATTTTCAAGGTCAAATATTAATTTTGTGGGGTTTCATTAAAAGTGGTGATGATTTTGGAATGCAGACTTCTGCACTATTTACAACACTCATTCTTGCTTTTCTGTAGATGAGAAAAACATTTTGCACCCGAAAGTGTAATCGTTTTTCGTTTCTGAGCGTTCAAGGTTTGATATTTGGGCCTAATGACTGGTGGATAAGAGGATAGTTTGTTAGTTTGCTGAGGAGCCAATTTCTTTCGTCTGCGATAAAGCGATGGTTCGATTGACTCGTCTGGGGTAATAGTTCGGTAGTGGTTGGTTCTATTTATACAATTATGAGAAATTGTGGCCAATTTATCTGACTCGACTATTGTTTCGTCACATGTGCTACACATTCGTCTCATAGCCCAATGAGAAGACACATATTTAGTCGCATTTATCGCCACACAGAGTGATATACTCGAACAAAGAACATACTTTATTCAATTGACTCCTGCCACCGTCCTCAGAGGTTTTGTCCTCTAAAGGTTTGAAGAGCAATATAATGTTCACTATTCACAAAGTTGACGTTTTAAACATATGCATATCGGTTATACTTAATGTCCCTGAAGATTGATGTGACTGACGAATTGATCAGGCCTAGCCCTTCTGAATTCTCGTCTAGCTAAAGTTGAGGCCAAAGTAGCGTGTTGCACAGGAATGGAAACCACTGGCTTCTCATTTACTCAAGATCATGACACGAGACCTAACCTATAGCATACAGGTTGCCCCAACTCGCATCTTGCAAAGTGCAGCAAGGACGGACCGGGGCCTATTCTACAACCCAAGCCAGCAGGGGGCACAGGCAACATACATATAAATAAATGGTATTGACAGATTTTTTGATACGTCGTGTTTAGTATAAGTTCACTATCGACTGAGATAGGTTGTACTCCATAATAATTTGAACAAGGTAATGTTATGGCCTTTCCTTTGAACACATCAATTTAAATACACCTTTTCCTTCATGTAGGAGTGCAAATATATCGGTTGAGCCAGTCGTGGCAAAAGAGAAATATTTATGTCGTCTTCTCACCTTTCCCATGCCATAGCTATACGATATGTTGCCAAACTAGCAGTTTTCTCCATACCGCAATAAAAGCGGTTTAAAACACTGACAATGATTCTTTCTTAGTATTAAATGAGATCTACAAGTAGCGGAAAAAGCAATCTTGGTTTAATATTATCGTATTTGTCACGATGCAAATTGTTTGCTTTCCGATTGCCATCGTTTACTTAATAAAATCCATCATATGTTAATTGGTCTTTTTGCAAAATTATTTACAAATCAGAATTTTTCCTTGCTTAAAGATCAAACCGAATGAATATTGACTTACAGCTAAAAGATCAAAGCTAGGCCATTGTTAAGACCAAATTCTTTTACGTCATTTTCGTTAAACCGCTCCAGGGAATTTGTCTTTTCTTTAATGGTCGATTACACAATATCCTTTGTGAACACGAGGTAGTAATGACCTACGTAATGTGCTGGAACAGTGAGATAGTGGTAGCGATATGGGTGTATCGATTTATTGAGAGAACTTAAAGTGAACCTTAGTTCAGAGGAAAATAAATGACGTAAACAACACAACAATTAAAGGCTACTTACTAACGGATCCTTAAGTTGATATCTTATTAATGTACTGAAATGATGCGTTCGTTTCATTAATAGATTCACGAGTGTTACGTCTTTTGTAAATGGAATAACCATGTACCATCGTCATTTCTGAAAGCGACTATGTAAGAAACTTAGATGTCCTATGTAACTGGCGCACGATATGCTTTTTTCGTTTCGACGAAACAATGTATTGGTGTAATGAAGTATACAGAGAGAGAGAGAGAGAGAGAGAGAGAGAGTGAGAGAGAGAGAACAAGCATCTTAGTGTGCATTGTTGAAGCGGACTTAATTGTTTACGAAAACGTCTGCACAACAAGCCATCCCAGCCTAGACTAACATTTGTTTGTTATTACTTGTTCTACACATTCTAATAAAAGCAACAAACAGCTTTGTCTCGCAAATCTTTGCGGTTAAATGACCCCAAATAACTATCGTAAATATATTCTTAAACTGATAGCTTAAAGCACGGATTAAAAATAAAATTATTTAAGTCACTTTTAGACCAATTATTCTTGAAATATATCTTACTGGAATGGATCAATTTGAAGGACCCACGGTACTAAAATCAGTTCCCATAGCAAACCTATGCAAACAGCATGATATTAAAAATTCAATAACTTTAAATTTCTGAGTGCTAATGATCAGACCTATATTTATCAGCATAGACGAAACCTGGATAACAGCTTCTGTGTAGAGAAAAGGATATGAGCCGCGGCATTTTCTGGACTTACTTGTGTTTGAAACATGCGCTTTCAATTCCGCACCAAAGAGTCAGGTGCTAATTTCAGTAATGAGTGTTCCAAGCTCAAGACTGTTTAAGGACTAAAATTCCATGAAGAAAACAATGTCTCTTCTTATCAGTTACAACTAAGATAAGCTCTTAAAAGATTCTTTTTCCTACCAAATAATGTCCAGGCTGGTTCCCATTTTTCCATACGATTAGTACCTTGTATCCTGAAGACTTCATTTGTGTATAAGATCAAATAATAGTCTCAAAAATATATCAGGAATAAAGAAAACAGGATAGCGAGTCCAATAACTAAATATCACAAATCAATATGTTAAAGAATTGTTACGATATATCGATGTCAACAAAAATTGTTACAATATATCGATGTGATACAGAATCATTAGCCAGTGCCAGACTGTACAGTTCCGATGAAATCATGCCTTTTTTCTAAAACATTACTACATCGTTCGGCATACTAGTACACAGCTGTATATATTTACGTCTTCAGCTATGCAAAAGGGTTTGATGACATTATAAAAAGTACTAAGCAAACTTACATATCGTTTAAAACGGTTGAGTAATAAAACACTTTCAGTCTAAAGATAAATGATCTCATTTTAACCGTTAAATAAGATTTCTTTACTTTTATGAACATTCTGATTCGATATATTGTTATGTATGTATCTGTGTGTGTGTGTGTTTGTGTGTGTGTATATATAGTGTAATATTATTTTCATAATAATAATTTTTGCAAAGGTGTTTTAGTTAATGCCAATTTTGATGCTAATATTCTGTGTAGTGCGTAGGTCGATTTCATTCACAAAGTTTCGAAGGTTGAGATGTCCTGAAGTTCAGATAAATACCACTTTATCCAACAGGGGCATCGGTTCTGGTAAAAAGACATACTGCCTTACTTCCTGTGTTATGTATATTTAATTTACATTGCTTATTAGTTAGTTTTGTATTGTTTTATTTCATTATATGCTATTGATAAAGTGACATTGTATATTGGACTTGACATTGTCTAAAATAAGGTTCATTTTCTACTTGACCTGAATTGTTGATTTCGGTTTTGTAGCAATGTTTTTTGTTTTGCCTTTTAAAAAAAAGTGTTAATTGTGACCTGAGGTCAGGCGGAAGACTAGAAAATCTTGTTACTGGAAAAATTATTGGTTCGTACTATAAGATCTTGATGCAAAACCAGTTGTTATTGTTGTGTTCAGAAATTTATTTGGGCTGGAATTTATTTCTTCAAAATATTTAATTCAAGTGACTTTTGTGTCTGGAAATGCAAAGGAGCTATTTAAAAATAATATTATTGGAAATTGAGACCTAATTTATATTTCAAAAAAGGGTATATTCATGGACTGTATTATTGTGATCGAACAAAGGACAGTTGTTACATTAATACTGCACGGGTCACCATAGGCACATCAACAACTTCACCGTTGGAATTAATTTGGATTTCCACTAAGTTGATGCAGATCTTGAATTATTGGGAATTGTGTCTATAATTCTAGGATTTTTTTGGGATTAATTCACAACACCGTAAATTCTTTTATTCTTACCTTTTCATTTTGTATTCTAAGGAAATAAATTATTTTTTGAATTTTACAAAGCTTGTTTATTCTCACTCTCTTCTATTACTTATTTTAAGACCGTAGAGTCGTAACAACTGGTTGGTTTGAACTGGAACAACTGACTTGTTTACCGCAATAAGTATTTCAACATAGCATATGATTCAGTCGAAATGTTTGTATTCCATTCTAGATATTGCGTATTAATTTTCTATATTAAACGATTATTAGGCATAATCATTCATTATTGATAATACGACTGGTCTTGGAAGAAATACATTGAGGAGATGGATTCATTTATTAAGTCATTCGTTGGAATTGCAGTGCTCTAACATTAATTTATTTATAGACTATTTGGATTAATAGATGGAATTACCGTGAAACATTCAAAGATATTTGGATTTATAGCTTTATTAGAATTACCGTGATATCTTTAAAATATATTTGGATTTGTAACATAGTTTTTCTTTGGTATTGTTGGTACATCAGTACAATACAGTCGTCATCCCGAATACCTTAGGAACGCATTCGGATTACTTTGAACTAGTGGAATTGATAGAACGTTTAGGGTGTTAGGAATTAATTAACCATACTGTAAATTATTTTACATTCTTTAATTTAATATTTTTGGAAAATAAATTAATATTTTAAATTATAAAAAAAACTTGTTGGTTATCACTCTTTCATGTTTAGCTTAAGACCCCAGAGTTGTAACAATATGTTTTTAAGATGAACGACTTTATTATTGTCTTATAATGATGCAACAAACACGAAGAAAATCAGTGATCGCTTTTTCACATGCCATTACAGTCATTGTGTTTGTCATGCGTATTGGCAATGATTGTTCTTTATCAGCCGTCATTGTTATTTTTGTATAGTCAATGATTTAGATGCTGTTATGAAGATATGTATTTGATAAATCAGCTGTATCCAATTATTATTGATTCGGAACAGGTGGTGATGCTTCTTTAGTATCCTAATGTATGAGATTCCTAGCAGCAGAGTATGTGCATGGCAACGGTTGTCATAGAAGCTTTTGTCGCGTAGCTCTCTTTGCCAAATCTTTGAAGATGGTACTCCCTTTCTCCCCGTGTTTTGCTTTAGGAAATGACTCGGACGTGCTTAAATACCAAAACGACGGACTGATGCAGGGCATATACCGTGAATTACTTAAATACATGAGAATATAATTAAATCCACAAACATACGACCATATTATGTGTGGACATTATGACATGATTTTGCAAGTTGTGATAGACCGTTGCCCATACGCTACAATAATAGATGATATGATTATTTTAAATCTTTCAAAGTCACGCATGGATCAGATACTGACTAAATGAAACGAGCACTCGTTAAAATGGATAATATGTGCATCATTTCAAGAAAACTACGTGTATAATATTTAACAAACACGCATCTGACCACAAAAAGCCCCATTGGAAATGATTCTTGGGGTTTGCGAGTGTTCAAGAAACAGAGTCATGAAGATATGATTGTGTTAATGTATCATGGTATAACATAATAGATCCCAAACAGAAACAAGCTCAAGATAAACTTATGAGTACATCATTCTGCGTTACTGATGTTGGAGTAAGTAGGAATGGATTCACATGTGTTGTACGGTTCTCAAATTTTGTTTAATCGAGGCCCTCAGAATACACTTATACTACTGACAGCCCACAGATTATGCCCTAAGTATGAACAAGGTATCTCTCAATATGCATGAACTGAAGTTACGTTAAGCCTTCTAAGTATTTGACCATTCAGAATGGATGGTATTAAAATAACTTTCATGGAACAGCTTTGAAGGTTGTCTGCAGTTTATTTTGCCAAACAAATATTTTTATTGCATCTTTTTCGCTATCAGATTCTACGATTGCTGGTACAATAAATGGCTTTATCCCAGAAGTGTTTAAACTAATGGATAAATTTAATCTTAAAGACGTTATAAAATTATTTTCTTTCAAGGTCGACTATCGATTAAGAAATCTGAATGGAATAGTATTGTTAAATGCCATGTTCATTTGTTATGTAAAAATGCTTTGAAGTGTATACTTTATGAATATATTTATTTCTCCAAGTTAATTTCAGAAGTTATTTCTAAACTGCAGTTTTATTCCGTTTGTAAGATGGGAAGTAGGAAAATATTTTTCAGGATCACTTTAGTGCTGTCGAAATATTGCTAAAATTGAGACTAAGTTCTTTTTATCTCAAGAGGAAGAAGATGCATGTACTTTTTGTCAAACAATCTGCACTTCAGTAATTTGTCATGTTCTACCTTTTTGTCTTCTACCTTTTTGTCATGTTCTACCTTTTTGTCATGTTCTACCTTTTTGTCATGTTCTATCCTTTTTGTCATGTTCTACCTTTTTGTCATGTTTTGTCATGTTCTACCTTTTTGTCATGTTCTATCCTTTTTGTCATGTTCTACCTTTTTGTCATGTTCTATCCTTTTTGTCATGTTCTACCTTTTTGTCATGTTCTATCCTTTTTGTCATGTTCTACCTTTTTTTCATGTTCTACCTTTTTGTCATGTTCTATCCTTTTTGTCATGTTCTACCTTTTTGTCATGTTCTACCTTTTTGTCATGTTCTATCCTTTTTGTCATGTTCTACCTTTTTGTCATGTTCTACCTTTTAAAACAAAACCCTTCTTGTCATATTCTAGATATATCTGGTTTACATGCACTTAGAGTCAAAGTTGAATGTTCTTAGAAATGATGACCCGTGTTTTATTAATTTTTTTAAACCTGTATTTCCATCGTATATGTATTTTATTTGTTGCTTCCATGTGGATAAAATATTCAAGAAACTTTTGTCGTCATCGATGCGTAATATAAACGTGTTCTTAATTAAAGGTTCGTTAGTAACCTAATAATTTAGTTGATTAATACCATATATTATGTTTGGTTCATCTCTGGTATTATGTACATCATCGCAGTAGATAACCACTGCAATAAAGTTACACGAAGGAAGAAATGACTGTATTTTATAAAGAATTTATAATCAATATATTGTGTTTACCTCTCATAATAATGAGATTTACCGTTACTAGCTTGTCTGTTGATAATAGTTTAGAGTTCAGCAATGCTATTGATTTAATTAATTTTCGGCAATTGTATTCCCATTTTCTCTGTAGCAGGCAATTTTCAATGTATTGAAAAAATCTCGAAAGCCATTGATTACCGAACATTAAATAAATTTAAGTTCCTTAGTTCTCACGGTGAATGTTTACCATGTAGATTCAGTTATGTATGATCATTTGTAACTGTGCTACTTCTCACTTATTATTACTTGTTACTTTCACCTTTTGTTTATGCTATTGATTGTACTCTTATTATCATGAAAAGTAATGAAAGATATCAATCAATCAATCTCTCAGACCTTGAACAATGTATAATCATTAAAATGTTGTCAAGTTAATTTTGGCATTTTGTTGCAATGAATATGTAGTCCCCTAATAGAAAACAGATCGATGTTAAGGATAATTGTGTCGAAGTTAATAAATCTAAGAACCACAGGATGCAAACTCTATTTTGGAATTCAGATCGATGTGTATGAAAAATGTGCTGAAGTTAATCAGTCTAAGTACCAATTGATGTAATGTGTACTTTGTTGATGAACAATGAAAATTTAACCAACAACTGATAATTCGTTCTATTAAGGTGAGTTAGAGAGAAATATAAAAACTTGCCTATTATCACAAGAAACACATTAGTCGGAAATGTGGGCACAGCAAAGTATAGACTTTTACTTTGTTTTAATGAAGTGTACTGGGACGAACGTCTGTGCTAATATGATACACAATCCTGAAAATCCAATTAAACATTATGACATATTAAAATATTTTTGATATTATTGATATTTTTTACCCTAAGTTTCCATCATAGCAGCAATAAACTTCCTTTAAAAGTTCATCGGTACCAAATATACAGACATGCATATTTATTTCAAGAACGGCATTTGTATGCCAGATTGAAAGTCCCACAGTTGTCATGCTGCTAATTATCTTAATCGATGTACCTATGTATCTCATGTTAGGTCCGGCATGGCCAGCTACCGTAAGTAACATTAGCCGTTGATACCTGCGACTGTTCATCCAGAGGGGGACAACTACACCTGGTTCTATATGGAACGTCCCTTCTAGTTGGTCAGACGACTTAGCTGATATGTTCATCATCCATTAGGATGTGAAGGCATATGGCAATAGCGGTGAGGGTGGCACAGGGCATCAGCAAAAGTGCAGTAGGAACCGATGGCCATCCTCTGCATCGGGAAGTGTCTCCAGACGTATAAAAATTGTTCATCTGGATTCAGACAGGTCTGTTCGAGAGAGTAAATACAACTCACGCCTAAGTCAAGACACTATTTCCCTCACCCAATGGACACCTTCAAGTCCTGTCGATCGGCGAGCGTTAAATCAGTAGATGTGGATACAGTGGGAATTGTAGTTGCATGCATGGATATAGGGGGCTCAGGGCATAGGGACTGAAGCAGCAGTGGAACTCAGCAGTCCACTTATTGACTAAGCAGCCCTTTTTAGGCTCATACTGCTTACCTTGAAAAGGTGCCCTAAATATTCCCTATTTCACCTTATTGCAAGGATAAATAATCTAGCGCTCACAGTCATCAGGAACATTTCCAGTACTGAGTGGTGACAGCCCCAGGCTGCTCACTAAAAAAAAAATACTTCAATGATGGGCAGAACGCTTCAGCAACGTCCTCAATCAATAGTCATCTATCAGCAGATGATGGCTAGTTGTTCAGTCTGAGAAGACTACAAGTGAAGACGAATCACAGGAAGTGACTGTTTGTGATCTCATTTGTCAGCAAAGAGGCGAAAGCTGGAGAGTATACAGATATATTGCCATGACGCTGAACCATTTCCACATGGAAACTGAGGAGGATAGAATGGCAGGACAGGGTTTCAGACAGTGTGGCTGTCAAGTGAGCTGATATTTCAGGCATCCACCATCTGCTGATGAAATCACAAAAAATGTGACGGACCATCTCACATGGATTTTAGAAGACGCGACTACCATAAACTCCACACTAGAGGAGAGCTGTTGTTGTTGTTGTAGGGCTTAAAGCCATTTTTCAGCACACGACAGGCTATACATGGCGGCCAGTGTTAATGGTGGAGGAAGAAACCGGGAAATCCCCGGAAAGAACCACCGACCCACGAGAAGCTACTGGCAAGCTTTCTCACATATCCACGTTTGCCGAATCCGAGACTCGAACCCACGCAGACAGAGGTGAGATGGCAGTGATCCGTAACGGAGAGCGCTTTAGACCACTCGGCCACTCGGGGCCCCCACTAGAGGAGAGTATGCGACCTCAGTGTGGTCAGAAGAAACGTTTCAAACACAAACATTCTCTCGAGTCATCCTTGAAACACTTCAAAATTGACCCGAGTCTTGGGACGATGTCACACAGGATGTCCACTTGGCGGAGTCCATCTATACTGGAGTTACAGATTTTGAACGGAGGTGAACTGCAGAAGCAGTGCAGAAGAGTGTGCAACGTACGAACAGAAACGCCGGAAGTCCTCTGTTGATCAAGCAAACCCAAGTTTTAAATTCTGTCAAGTTTGCCGCAGACAGTCCAGATCAACAATTGGTCTCATCAGCCATTCACGCACTAACAGAACCAAAACCATTCCGAGATTTCATGGTCATCTTCAATCTCGAAGGAGGAGGAACAACTCTTATGTACCTCCATATATATATATATATATATATATATATAGAGAGAGAGAGAGAGAGAGAGAGAGAGAGAGAGAGAGAGAGAGAGAGAGAGAGAATATTATAAATATACACCAAACAGAACGGAACGTTCTATCCCTGGATTCTATAGAAGAATGCTTGATAATTGTAGGCAGTATTATTAAAAATAATACTATCATACAGGTTAGAGAATTTTTAATTCGTACACTACGGAGATTCGAACCCAGGTCCGCGGGTAAACGGCTCCCATCGCCTTGCCTGCACACACGAGCCAATTATTCCCTCTCTGTGTGTGTGATTTGGATTTTTAACGTAGCTTTAACAATTTTTCAGTCATATCGCTACGATGTCTGCAGTGTGGCAGTTTATAGTGATGTCTAGCACTGGTACATCATGCCGCAGACATGTAGAATGATGTCCCACCCAGTCACATTATCCTGACACCAGGCCGACCAGTCCTAACACTAACCTCTTAATGCTGAGTGCCAAGCGAAGCAGCTATTAGTACCATTTTTTATAAGTCTTTGGAATGACTCGGCCGGGGATCGAACCCACGACCTCCTGCATCCGAGGCGGACGCTCAAACCACTAGGCCACCGGTGCGGTTCCCATATTCCCTCACGACTAAACACACATCACCATAGGAATCCGGAATGACTGTGTCGATAAATGAGAATTAATTACTAGGTCGTCATGCAAGTGTGTGTGCTACGCACGAGTGCATATAACACCGAGTAGCATCGTTTTTTGGTGATGTATGCTTAGTCGTGAGGGAATATGGGCTTGTGTGTGCAGGCAAGGCGATGGGTGCCGTTTTCCCAAGGACCTGTGTTCGAATCCCCGTTAAGTACGAATTAAATATTCTCTAACCTGTATGATAGTATATATATACTTCATACAATTACATTTGCGTATGAGTCATCGAAATGCTAAACCAAGCTCTTTACGTATTTCCTTAGCACCTTCATCGGTATGTTTACTGGGACATAATTTCTATCATAGATTTTTAGATGGCCTTGACTTGTCGCAACTCATAATTTCCGTCCTTTTTCCCACCCTGAAATTCTTTAACTTTGTGGACGGATGGCAACAAGCGATATAAATGTAGTTTACCCGTTCGAAAACCGTTCTTCAATCTTTTCTTCATTCTTTCATCTATTTTTAATTCTTTTTGTATATTTTTCCATCATCGAAACATGAATAAGTGAAGAACTGATCTTGCCGTTTATGTTTAATGATTATTTTGGGGTGTAAATTGTTTCTTCCCATGACAAAGAAGTGTGTTTTACTGGGAACGTTCGGATACTGTCTTGCATTTGAGCCGTGATATCCATCCATCTATCTATCTATCTATCTATCTATCTATCTATCATGTACTTGGAGTGCATTCAATAAAACCGTTTTCATTATGCAACTTAAAAGTCGTGAAACCAGGGCTCTCCAATTCCATATTTGTATCTGTATTAATTCAGTAAATGAATAAATGGAAAACTAATAAATATTTTAAAATCATCATTCATTCATTCATTCATTCATTCATTCATTCACTGTTTTATTTATTGATTGATTGATGCATTAATTCATTCATTCATCCATCAATCCAATGCATCCATCCACCCATCCATACATCCATCCATCCATCCATTCATTCATTCATTCATTCATTCATTCATTCATTCATTCATTCGTTCGTTCGTTCGTTCGTTCGTTCATTTATTCATTCACATTGTCTCCCGCACATTTATTCATTTATTTCCTTGAGCATCACTCTCTTTTCTAAGCATTCTTCTTGCATTCTTATATTTTCTCAGAATCGTATGTTTGATAATGCTGTCTTGCTTATATAATGAGTAAATGGAACCCAGGATCGAAGAGGCTTTTCTCAGTTTCTCAATATCTGGCAAGATTGCAGGTACTTTTTCTAATCAATAACACTGAGACATATTACATTAATATAAATTCTGTGTTACGTTGACTGAGTCTAAACGTCTATGCTAGAATAAAGTTTCTATTTCCAGTTCTCTATTCTAGCACAAAGCGCTCAAGTTATTCAAGAAATGCTTCAGAGGAAGCACTCTATCTGTTGAAAAGAGAATTAACATTGAACTCAATTTTGATAAACGAATTCACTTGGTCAAATAAGAAAGACCAAAAAACTCATTACAGAGGAATCAACAGTATTAATATATTACTTTCAGTCAAATATACTTGACTCAATGTCATTAACAGTTAAGTTCTGATTAAGCTATGAAAGAAATTATTACCAATATAAAGTTCCTTAACAAGATTGACGAATTAATTCATAATTTAAATTCAAATAGAATATCCTCTAAGATAATGAAACATAAACTGCACTTTAGATTTGTTATTAGAAAAATACGATCGGCTAGTATTAGATGTCGAGTTACTTTTAAGATAGGTGTGTTTTCTTGTAAAATATCAGTAGAGGATAAAAATGATTTTGTCATTCAAATCGTGCGCATGTTAATTATTAGAATGAGAAAAATGTTTTTAAAGTATTCTTCTCTCTTTGGCATTCAGTATGGATGAAGAATAGTTTAATTATATCTAAATTGATTCGTTGTTTTACTATTACATTTCCTAAACTTAGTTTGGAATACATGGGTTACCTAAGATATCATTTTTCTCTCCACTTGTTAACATATCAGTATTAATTATATGCTTTAAATTATTAGATTACTTATGTTAGAGAGACTTTTTAGAATATGACAGCTATTTTTCAAGATAGCCTAATATGGAGATCAGATTGATTTCGAATCATATGGGTATTCCCCGTCAAAGTGATGGGTGGAAATCAAAACAGGGAGGCGCGAGGATTTGTACTGCACAAACGAAGAATTCTAGTTTAATCGTGTTTCTATCCTGACCTTAATGATAATTTAATAACAGGTCATTAATAGATTTCACGTAGTTAGCAATTACTTCATGGACGATTATGAACTAAAAATTCCTTTTGAATTTATATCAATTGAAAAGAGAGGAAAAGGGTGTGGGAAAATAGGTTTATTTCCCTGATACTAGAAGTATTCTTAAGAAACATCACAAGGAGCGTGTCATTAGATTTTTCATGTATACTTAAACTAACCTCTCCTTGACAACTGTGATTTAACGATCTGAAGACCCCACAATTTCCCAGGATTCACTCAGTTTTTCGATTCACTAAGAGCATATGGCCTATTTACATTTAAGATAGTTCAGATCAAATTAAGTCCGAACCAAATAGGTTGGTACGTTCAGTAAAGTTCTGTAATCTGTTCACCTCACTCTTTTCATAAAATAAATATAGCATCGATTATATCGTCACAAATAATAACAACGACCTATATACTGCAGCCAGCAGTCTAAAAGACGAATTAGGTCCGGTCCACGTTTTTAGCAGGTCCCAAGTCAGAACCATAATAATTCTTCCGGCTAAGCCTGTGGATGTATTTTAATAGGTCCGTACTAGTCCGATAAATCAAACCCCCAAATCTGTGTTGATACTGATGGACGATATGTGGGTCTGATGTCACCTGTTCATTAAAATGTGCAATTTTGCTTCATGCAAATTTTTCCGGAACAAGCCATGCAAATTTTTCCGGAACAAGCCTGCGTACACTTTAGACACATACCGGAAATTGGTAACAGCCATATCAAGCGCGAAAGTCAAAATGGCCACAGGACAGATAGTTGTGCTATTCTAGGTGGATTTACAAGTCACCAAACATATGATATACTCGGGAAATATAATGTACATGTCACCAAAAGAACTCTACTTCTGACGGTAGCTGCACAGCCACGAGAAATACCGGTAAGTGTATAAAATGTTCACCGATGTGTGCAGCCAAATTTGAATGCAGATAATTGCAGCTTTTAATGAATAGGTGATATCAGCCCCTCACCCGAAAATCAACATCATCACGGGTGAAGGGCTGATTTATCGACCTAGGTCCTTTCTTAATTGAGAACCACGATTTATGTCCGGGCGTGTTCTGAGCTATAGTCATCAAATCCAATTAGTACATCATTCAGTCTATGAATCAAAAATGAATTATACTTGCAAATGTGTAAGTCCCAATGGAGTTGCTGGTCTTCTGTTTTCTTTTGAACACTTTAGCAAGAAAAATCAGTATTGCTAAACAGATAATTTACTGCCTCTCTTCCGTAAATAAAACTAAATAAATAACTAATACATAAGTAAATACAAGCTGAAGTTTGCTGTGTTTAAGGTTCACATAAAATTTGTCATATCACAACTCCCTCGATCTGCGTGACTATCCACATCAATTAAATTTGATATGTTACGAAAGACATTTATAATCATCATGCTAGATGTCATTTGTTATATTTTCTTGGGCAACTTGCCTTTATCCACGACGCTGTCGTTACAAATGGTAATGCCTGAAGATTCACGGTGCGTAACCACCTTTATGTAAATTTAGTCCTTTATTTTGCATTAATGCATGTATTACTGGTGTATAATATAAGCACTTACTACAGATGAATGTTTTTGTCCATATGATGTGTATTAGTACGTGTCAAGCGTCTTTTTATTACCGGTGTTTCCTTCACATGTGAAAGCTTCAGTAAAACTCATTGGCACATTTCACGGTAGAAAGCCAGATTGCTATCCTTTCGATTACTTTATCGTATAAATCCTCTGTACATTTAAGCAACAACTGAAGCCAAATCACTACACTTCTTGATTACTGTCAGGAAAGAGCTAAAGCCAATATGTTTTCAGAATAACTCCCAACGTTTCAATAGAAATGTACCTTTTACCGATTGTATCAGAGTAATGGAATAATTTTTTATAATGTTTCTTTTCAAAACATTTAAAGTTTCAGATGACCTGCTAGTCTATGAAATTGCTTCATGTTTTATAATAATAATAATTATAACAATAATAACAATAACATCTTTCATTTATCCATTTTGACATAATTAGCTGATAGGAAGTTGACATTAGGGCTCTGCAATTAAACAAATATAAATGTAATTGGTAAAGAATCGACACAGTTAAAATCCGCTTTATAAAATAATGAAAATATAGCATGAATGAATGCAAATTATACAGGTTTAACATACTGTTATCAGACAAATATATCACAGCTACCACTTATAAATGTTATGCGTTGATAAAATCAGGATTACTCATTAAAATATTAGAAGAAGTAGAATTTCTTAAAAGCTGAAAAACAGTGCGTGGTTGCTTAATATCATGCTGGAAACTGTTCTATAAAAATATACCCACGTGCTGGAAACTGTTCTATAAAAATATACGCACGTGCTGGAAACTGTTCTATAAAAATATACCCACGTGCTGGAAACTGTTCTATAAAAATATACCCACGTGCTGGAAACTGTTCCATAAAAATATACCCACGTGCGCCAAATATTTCTTAAAATACTGTCAATAATTTTGGTATGTATATATATATCATTGTTTTCAATCGATAGAGTACTCCATATTCTAGTGTTTCATGCTAATTTAAAAACATATATTATGGTGCTAAATTATTTAAGATCCAAAAAGTCGGAACAGAATATAATCATTGATTGGCATCCATCTAAGAGTGTTGATAAGAGACGTAGATGTTAAAATATCTTTGAGATTTAAATTACCCTGGCCTATCCGTAAGCTGCATAATCTCTGCATATAAGAAGAATTACGGGCTCTCCTCGCATGGTACATCAGTAGATAAACTGAGCACAGATGGCTGTCATTCATTTTTTTTTGCATATCACCAATGTAGTTCCTTATGCTTCCGTTGACTGTAAGCGGCATTAGCTTAAGAATTATAACAAGGACGCCATCAAAGTTTGGTAGAAAACAAGAAACATGAGAAAGTTAGATTGTAGATTTATTTATCTGCTACTGCTTAGTTTTGTGGTTCTTAGTTTTCGATAGTTGTTTTCTCTCTTAAGAAAGTTATATGATTTAATTTACATGTAATACACTTAGCTGTCTGACTAAAGCAAATGTATTCCCATCACACCCTATTCGTTACGCTCAACTGTATTATGTCGTCAGTATAAGATTCCAGACTTCAATTATATTTCAAATATTGACTTGAACTACATTTAAATAAAATGACACCCATGCTGTATTGTATCATTTCCTTATTCTCAAGGGAGAGCAAGTAATTTTCTTTAAGCATATTATCCTGTCACATGACCATAAATGAGTATTCCATTGCAGTAAGACAATTTTGTTGTTTCAGGTTATGATGCTTGTTCTTAAACACTTTGCTAATATACTTTTCATTTTTATTTGTCACTTTTTATTTTAAATATTTTTACTTCACTAGAATGAAGACCGATTCATTATGGAAGAGATAAAAATAAACCGTTACATTTTTTGGAGATCTATCTTCAACGCAGGTTAATCGATACAAATATTCACGTTTGATTTCTCAAACTCCAGTGTATGAGATCATCATTAGACCGTCATTAGACTGCCATAATTCCCAAAACAATTTACCGTCTAGAGAAAGCAGTTAGCTGTTTGATGAAAAGTTTATAATTACTTCTTTTCTTTTGTTATTGTCCGTGTTATCAAAACTGGAATGTTATACAAGAGTAATTATGGTTTTATATTGATCTTTATATCTAACCCTACCTGACTGGCATATGACCGACCTGAAATAAGGCTGGAGCTGAATGTTAAGTATAATGCAAAGTGAGTCAAAATTAACTGACGCTTTTCCTTGAGAAAGTACACCTTAACCAATACCGTGATGTTTTATTCAAATACCTAACAAATAAACAAGACTTGTTAGACGTGGAACAATGTACAATAAAGGCTCGTCTATATACATTGTTATGCATTGTTATTGCATTTATATTTGTTGACATATTTGTCACACTACTGAAACAATTATCATCATCTTTTAGCTTTGAACATGTCTATTTAATATTTAGTCAGTCAGGACACTGTCTTCCAGTTTATTAGCCGTTTACTGAGTCAGTTATTTGGTTTGGAAGCTAGTCGACTACTTGGAGGTGAATAGGTTACTAAGTGAACTAACGGTGAGTTCGTTAGTTATCTTGGTTTGCAACCCGTTACTCTTTCTGCACACATTTTTAAATAGCTAATCTTAAAAACATCCAGCTTGATTATTTTCTAAACAGTGCATAGGAACTGAATTTTTAAATGGTATGTTTCGTTGAAACAAATAATGTCAAATTCTTGACATAGTGAAAGATTTTACTTTAGATTAAAACCCTTCATCGAATTTGCCGGGTTCGTCTTTAAATAGTCTTGGATGTGTCAAGGAAAATGTGTCCTAAACAGATGGTCCAGTTCACTCCTCATGACTGATAATACTTTTAAAAAGTGAACACTAAGATTAATGGAAAGCTGTATATATACTATTCAGGCATGTGTTACATACCGCATTTCTCTTTGTAAAGTAGATTCGTTTGCTATTGAACAATACTGACACAATTAAATCTTAGGAACACACATGCAGTGCCTAAAACGAGCATTTGTGTTTTGCACATTCATATGCATGTTTCGTGTATCTTTTTCCCATTATTGGGCCTCTACTCTAAATTGAAAAAGAGCGTTTTTGTTTTTCAAAAGGCCTTAAATTAAATATAAAGGAATGTTTGGACGCTATTAAACATTTGTGTATTTTGCCATTCCAAGCAATATTCGGGAATGATTTCCCCAAGTAAATTTAAGCAAGGATATCATTGTGCTTTTTGGATACAAACTTTAATAGGAGTAAGAAATAGCTCTTCAAATGTGAAATGTTGTTTGGTTTTTTAATGGAAAGAAAGGTTATGTTTGTACTTGGGTAGGAATTGATTTTACCAATACAGCCGACAATATTCATTTCATCAGAACTTTAAAAAAATTTAAACATTCTCTGGTGAATTAAAGTTTCCAGATGTGTCTCACATTGTCACATACTGTTCTAACAAGATCTCAAATACATTGAAAATGAGGCAGTACGGTGGCCAATCATTTAAAACAAAGACTGTGCAGTAACCGATCCCTTAAATCCAAGAATTGATTTTCCATTAGAGCGGACAATATTCGTATTAACAAAAAAAGTTATGTTTGTATTTCGGCAGGAATAGACTATAACATTAGAGCGGACAATATTCATATCATCAGACCTTGACAAAAAGTTAAACATTCTATGGTGAATGCCATTTTTTAGATGTGTCTCACATTCTCACATACTGTTCTAACAAAATCTTAAACGCATTGAAACCAAGACTGTACAGTGACCGATCCCTTAAAAACCAAGAATGTGGTGAGATCAATCCCTTAAAGAGAAGCATGTCTAGAACTTTTGAAGAACAAGAATGAGAAATGATCAACATGTTATAAAACACTGGCAAGCTGAACAAGAATTCTTGATCGAATTGCTTTGCGAATTCGGAGGCAGACCGCACAAAAATCGTCTCTTTTTATGAATGTAATATACGCCATTCTTTTACAACGTATCCTATACAAAGAACCCTGATGGATAAGAAATGACTGGTAATACAAATATTTATAAAAAAAAGTAATTATGCATCTAGCATCAACCAAAATCATTGTTAAGTTTCAATTCATATGGATGAATTCTTTTAAAAATATAATCTAGTATTGTAAAGAAAAGCCGCATAGAATAAGGTAGTACAAAAAGTTTTATTGATGAGCCTAATATAGGAAGTCTGCATTGGGTGAACCTAGAACAAGATTTGCTTAAAGGATGAGACTAGTATTGGAGACGTGTTTTTGGATGAAGATAAATATTTGAACTTGATTAGGGACAGTAAAGCTAAACTGAATTAATCTAGGAGAGGGACGTTGCATAGAATAAACTTACTACTGAAAAAGTATTTACCTTGAACCTAGTAAACGAATGTTGTATTGGATTAGCCTATGAAGCTGTATTGGGTGAACCCAGAATAGGAGAGGTGTGAATGATGAATTGACTTTACAATGCTGTATTTTAAACTTTGTATAGGGAAAAGTAAAGATGACTGAATCTAGGAGATGAACCTACTATAGAAAAGCCATTAAAATTGAACCTAGTAAAATAATGTGTTATTGGATGAAACTAGTATAGAGAAGCATTCTTGAGAAAAGCTGTGTTTGATGAACTCGTGTTCAGATGGACCAGCTATTTATTTATAAGAAGACTTATCTCCGGGAGACCTCTTCTAATACATCACTGTATGTAGGGAAATAAATCATCCCCAATAAATGCAATTCCTACAGCACTGTGTAATTAATGTGTAAAAATAGTGTATTGAATACAAAAGGCGTTTATACATGAATTGTCCTTTTGAAATCCAGTCTATTGATTCAGATTTTAATGCGATACACGTAGGCGTAACGACAATCTCTTTTCATAATTATGGCCAACTTAAGTTTCATAAAGCGCGCAATATGTCAGTTCTTATGTACGCTTGTCTCATTTTTATGCTGTCAAACATACTGAAAGCATTGTTAAAGTTAAATTATTGTTCTATCCTTTTCAATAGACGATATATAACCATAATTCAAAAGGAGGGACATTTGTTCATATAGGTGCAAAAAGCGTTAATTTGTACACTATATTTCCATCACTTTCTTTCTCTTACATAAAACTAGACTATGGATATTTCTGTCAGGACTTGTCTTATTGATGAGTTGCGTTCCACTATATTTAAATTATATTGCATTCAAGTAATCTATACCAACCTTTATACAATCAAAAGGTTTTTTTTTTCTTCTTAAGGCTGATAGCCATCATTATTTTTTAAAAATGTGAAGGTCACGATACGACAGAGCCATGCTTATTTTGGAGTTGACGTCCATAACAGGACGCTCGGTGTTTTATGTAATTTTACAATTCTTGCTTTTTTATTCCTCAGATAAATAATACACCACATATAATAATTATTTTTAGGAAATTATAAGTTACTGTACGTCATCCCCACCACCGTGTTGTTGTTAGTACTCCTGCACATACTACTCTTAAGAAAGCGTTTGTTCTTTGAATATATCTTTATTCTGTATGCTCCAGCAAATACAACTTACATTTGAATCCCATCGTCTCTCTTCCTCCTCTATATATCTATCCGACAACTCTAAAATATGTGTTGTGCTAAACCTGAGTGAAATAAACTACTATAATGAGATTGCGCTCTACCTAATGGTACAGGTAATGCTGCTAGATGTTTTTGCATACCATTTTCTTCCTTTCTCTTCCGATTCGTAATGGTTGTTTGTCAATACAGTTAAAGTACGAATAGCAATTTTGATGGCTTTCTGGCAAAGAGATAAAACTAATGGTCTTCCCTTGTTTTGATTAATTGATCTACTTTGAAATCATGATTTCGTGATTGATATAAGCAGATATTTCATCTCAAAGTAAACGAGCTATATTCTCCTCCGACATTCTTGTTACATGTCACATGTAAATACAAACCTTTCCAATGAAATACATTATTTATACAATTACTTCTCAAACATAACATTAATGAGCTTTCCAAATTAAAGGTGTATAAAGCTTTAAAAATTTACTCTAATATCTATTTAGGAAAGGTAAGATACAGCATATACAGTGTGTTGTAGGTAAATTAGCATTATTGTTCAGGTATCAAAAGGTTCAATTGTACGAAGTCGGTGGGTTTTTTTCTTTCGTGAGTGTCATCCTATTTGACATATTCCTGCTCTCCAGAACTAGGGAAGATATTTAATTAAGACATGGACGAACATTTTTAGCTTTGTTAATTTCTACTGTGGCTGGATCGTGGCAACTAAATTCGTTTGCTTATTTTGTTAAAACAAAATAATATATTGTTTAAAAGCGATGTTATCTTGTTTATTAGAAACAGTATCTTGTTTAAACAAGATAGTACCCGTCCCCCTCTAGTGAACTTAATGCTACATTTAAACAAGTAACTTTACTCTATATGAGTTCCTTTTATGAATTACTACAACTTTCGAGCTTTCATGTAATAATCAAAGACTTGTGTTTCGTCCAATTAGCTCTGTTCCCTTAGGTAGCTAATTATTTTCTATGATTATCATTATCGTTGATTCTAGCGTAGTTTGTTATAGTAATCGATAAGAAACACCATACTAAGCTAACAGAGAATGTTAACTCAGATTAAATCTTTTATTGGAAAAGTAATAAATATCAAAGTTTTGAATAGATATGAAATGCCATAGTAGAGCAACGATCAATACAGATCAATGTCATACAAATTCAAATAATATGTAAGCAAAGTGTTAAAATGAAAAAAGAACATACACAGAAATTTAATTCCACTCAGAAGAAAATATAACTGAGGACATAAGTAGGGTAACACTTATTGCAAACTTAATAATGACAAATATGATATAACACTGTAGGTCATATGTCTTCGTAATCGTATCCAATCCTTATAGTCTCTAAATTTATTGGAAGCCTAATGACGCTAAAATTGTTTGGAGAAGACAGTAAAATATGTGCTCTGTAATATTTATCAAAAACTGGCATAAAGCATCTTTTGCAAAATATACATGGTTAAATTACAAGTCATAAAGCGTCATGTTGGCGTTCAGTACCGACTATTTAGAATTTGATTACACATACCTTAAAATGGCGATTATTTATTTTCTTTCGACCCGCATGCATCCACATTCCTTGGAAGGTCATTATACACACGCCTCAAGAAATTCGTACGACAAAATCAATGTTACAGTTCGTGGACATGATTTGACGAGGTCAGCCTAAAGGTGTGATCCAGTACAAACCGGATTGAATATCGTGTTCTTCACGTGTTGAAACAAATTCGTACTACGATGTTGTGTGTTATCATTAGACTCCAAATAGCATTCAACAAACAGGACTGAATAAACATTTAATAAACTTTAGCTAAACTATATTAGTATAAAAATGTTAGGAATAGAAATAATATTTGATTTAAGATGGGTAAAGGCGCCTGCATGACCTTGTTTAAATACTCACTTAGGGAAGTGTATTTGTAAAATAGTGTTTTCATTATTTTAGATGCATTTTCTATGCATAAAACCTGTAATTGCATATTAATGTATAATAAATGGTATCCGCATTTATAAAAAACACCAAAATAGAAAAATAGTTGTTATTGCATCAGCTTATAAAACATGCAGATCATTCCAAACACTCCATATCCCGAACTGCATTATGGAATTTGTTGGATAATGTGGGGAAAATATATGGAACCATTGTCTTCATACAATAGCGATAGAATATCGTGTGCTAGCAGTGGCTATCGCTAGGATATTGTGTTTGATGGCAGCAAGAAATCAGAAGCTTTATCAGTTACTCATAGTCGCATCTGTAACTTTTCTTCGGACTTAATTGACAGTGGAATTGTGCAGCAGCAGGATTCATGAAAGAAATGTTTTTCGTAGCTGATCACTATTGGATAGTCGAGTCTGAGAAGGACCACTATTGAATCTATTTTATTTGAAAGGTTCGATACAATGGATTGTTATGAGATGAAATATATTTCCGTGTTGGATACAAGGGTTAGCCTATACCTTCGAATTTACGAATTGCGAGCCTCTAAAAATCTCGACACTGATAGAGTTGGAAAGAACGCTGTACAATTATTATCAACACAACATTAATATTCTGTCCTAAAAATACAGCAATTTTCAAATAGATTTAAAAGTTAATAAAATCGAGTGACAAAAAAATCTTTACAGCTGGGATTATAACTCCGGGGAATGGATGAGAAGTATATGTAGTAGCACCACTCATTACCACTTCGCAATATGCGCATATGTGGCGATTAATTGTACGACTAAACAAAATCACCGTTATGTAAATCATTCACCGACTTCATCGCCTTCTCCTCAAGATGAAGGCTTACCCGTTGCTCAAGGAAAAATTGCTTGAAATGTTCGACCCATTAGTCTGTGCACGTGTAAGATCTGCAAACAAAATGACGCCCTCTATTTAACTACAAAGACGAAAAGATTACAACTCATAACATAAAAGAAAACAATAAAAAGAAAATACGGTTATGAACACACACGGAATTTGCAACAAACTAGAAGCACAATCTACCTATTACAAAATGAGTTATCAAATGCAGTCATTGGTTCCCTCATATCTAAAGCATGGCAATGATTATTCAATGATTTCTAAATACTAACATTGATGAACCACGCTGAATATATGGTGATAATACATTATATGGCTAATAATAAACTCCACGTTGAAGCAAAAGGTAAAATGCACATGAGATGGAAATACGTCAATTGTCCATAGATTAGAAGAATTAACAAATCACTGGTCATTATTCTTAACAGAGTGTTCAACAAATCAATATTGGACATCGCAAATAAACATGCCTCACAATTTTGTTAACACTATGACACAAACATTTTCTCAGTTTTGTTATGAAAACTACATACGATTAAAAAATGATCAGCTACTGAAATAAAACTGCTTGATAACGAGTGCGCGTAACTTCTTACAGAGATGAAAATTGTCCAATCACAATATTGGCATAAACAAGATATAACTCAAGAGATCCTTGAAATTGTTTCCAACTTTCATCTTAAAAACGGAATCAAACTGCTATTAAACAATTACCTCTAAACTCGACGAAGCGAAATACCTGGCTAAAGTTACATTTCAAAGCATTTTATTAAACAAACGGTCTTGGGTTTTAACAATAATTTTCCATTCAGATTTCTTAACCTAGATCAGACATTGAAGAATGTATGATCCTATTAACGTCTTTCGGATTTAAATTTTCCAGCAGTTTATACATTTCTGGAATAATTAAAGTTTATTTAACGTGCGATCTTGAAAACTGATAGCTAAAAGGAAGGAGTAAAAATTCTGGTTTTGCAAAGTAAACTGCAGATAGCTTTAAAAATGGACAATGAAAATTTTTTTTTTTTGTATCACTGCAAGGTTGAATTGGTTAAATACCAAACATTATTAATGCAATGTCAGTTCGGATATATCTTGAAATGCCTTGTAGTATGCTTAACGCAAAATAGATGGCCTCTCTCAAGTCCATCTATATTCTGAGGTGTTGATTTAAAAAATTTTACAACCATGCAACACTCGGGTATTGCAATAGTTTTACACAAAATTTTAGCTGTGAGCGAACTAAATGCATTCTTATTTCCTCCATTATGAATACAACTGAATAACGAACTTTCAAGTTTATTTTTAAAAATTTTTAAGTTGGTATCTACTCTGTCATACGTGATACATTAATACCCGAATGTCTACATGTTTCTTGAACACTCTTATAACCCATGAACAATTGCCTTTAATTCCTTTTGTAGTCAGATCAGCGTTCGCTGAATACTAAAATGTAGCTTATAATAATTAAATCATTTTAGAAATCTTGCAAATAACTTGTAGAAGCATTATCGACTAATAATGTTTTAGAAGCACATTTGTTTATTCCCTCCCTTTAAAAGTCTTACTATCAGACCTTCCTTTATTTGATCAGAAGCAAGCACAAGTATCAACATACAGTTGAAAAGAATAGCCAAAATTAACCTTAGTGTAATTCCACGCACTTAAGATGTTCATGTTTATATTATCTACTCCACCTGCCATTCCAGTATCACTATCAGAAAGGCACATATGAAAGCTCTTCATGGGAGCTGATTCTCCATTACAAAAAGAAACTCTTTCCATGTTCCGATGTTTGTATTACCTTTCTTGTGGAAGCCCTTATACATATTGTTTAACTTCGGAGGCGAAAACAAAGTTTCAAATTATAATCCCCACTAATCTTCAGTATCTGCAAGATCACGATAAGCAATATCGCTTAATAACATTTCAAACGGTCCTTTGATTTTCTTGCCTTTTTAGTCATTGTTTTATGCAATTCCTTCAAGTCATGTTTCCAATAGTGTTTTAAAATGGATTGTATTTTAAAAAGGAATGGTATTTTTGCTCGCAATAGCAATCTAACAATCGATCTTATTCTAGGGCGTATTCATTTCTTTTGCTAGGATCGGCTTTTTGTAATGGTATTTCAAATGATAGAAGTTTGAATCACACATCTTGAAACATTAAAATTCAAAAGATCCAAATATATGCCTCTAGTTTGAAAATTTATAGCGTCATCATATTTGATCATTATGCTACAAGATGAATGTACCACCCTTTCCTCGGATCTGCGGTAAGGCCAAACCTTATCGTGGTCGTCAGCAATGGATAAATATTTATGATCAACAATGTCTAAAAATCTAAGCTGGTCATGACATGACCGTTATGGTGGCCTGGTGGTTTGAGCGTCCTCCTCGGATGCGGAAGGTCGCGGGTTCGAACCTCCGGTCGAACCATACCAAAGGTGCCTACAGCTGCCTCGAACCATAAAAAGGTACCTACAGCTGCCTCGCTTGGCGCTCAGAATTAAGAGGTTGGTATTAGGACTGGCCGGCCTGGTGTCAGGATAATGTGACTAGACCGGACATCATGCTACATGTCTGCGGCATGAAACCGCAGTGCAGACATCGGAGCGATATGACTGAAAAATTGTTAAAGCTACGCTCAAAATCCGAATCACACACTCATACATATGCTCATGAAATAACCAATCAATATGTTGTCCTGATAGCACTTTACGTAATGCCTGTGGCAGTCCAAGAAAGTATTTTTAGATTAATCCCATTCATACTTATGATGGAAAGAGACAATAAATTAATAGATAATATGGAACTGGCGTGAGTGTTTATTCAAAGGATTCTTCCCTGTAATAACCACCACTGTTCCATTGCTTATTATTTAAGCATCGTCTGCAATCAGCCGCTCTTGGCTAAAATAACATTTCTTAGAAGTACCATAGAATATGTTACATTTATTCTAGGAAAGATGGAACCTGGTCGCTTGCTTTTCGTAATTCGTATGTAAGTAGGTTCAAAGCCACGTTTAGCTAGAAATGTGAAAACTGCAGATTTATCTACTCAGGGATCAATGTTACACAAAAAGAAGTTTTTGGTTTGAATTCTGAATCTTTCAATAAAACCATTATTTTCACTATCAGCGAATTGAAGATCATTACAATTCTTACCACCATCTTCATTCTGCGTATCCTGATACTTTGCGAGCTTATGACTTGATGAATGATGCAATTCTGACAAGAATAACTGAGCAGCCATTAACACCATTTCTACGTAAGCTGTGGGTGGCAAAATTGGACCAATGTATAACTGAATCTTTGAAAGAATTATTAGATAGAATACATGGAAAAATACGCCCCTCATAATCCATTTCTATAATATGTTACTTTGTCTTATTGGTCCACTGATCAGGGACTGCTTGACTGTAAGTCGCCGACGATCTGATTACACGATTTTGTACCGGAGGCAGTAACCTGCTGTCTATCGGTAACATCTTTATTCAAGCTATTTATATTTGAATCATGCTCATATGTAGAGTACTCACATTTAGTAGCATCTTAGTTCAAGCTTTTCGCCTACAGTGGTAGTTATAAATTACCTTTTTGTACTTGAGAATTACTTATCTTTATCAGACGCTTTAGCACAAACAGTTCTGCCTCAAAACTGCAAATAGTTCTGCCTCAAACTGCAAATAGTTCTGCGGAGTTCTTCAATCGGTGGTACACACCCATGCTTTCAAGATTTATTCTGTGTCTCCATTTGAACTAGTTGTCAACAACGGAGACCTCGTTGGTGCAACAGTAGTACACTGAGTTGTGGTTTTTAGTAGATGTAAACAACACACAACTTTTGACAACGTAGTCAGTTTGCTTACAGCATGTAACTCTTCACCCTCCAAATCTGATAGAAGACCGTGAATATCGTTAGATGATTTAATTGCAACTGATTCATTGCGATTGCGTTGGCACCACCTTAGCATTATTCCCAGCGGAAAATCTTTTGTCCCCTTCACTGTTTCAGACATTATCTGCCTATGTTCCTCTATCTAGACTTCATCCGAAATAAAATCTATGAGGATTCTATTTGTGAATTCTGCTTTGGGCAATTGCTGTATACAATTGGCAATTTCTCTCGCTTCATCTGGATACCAGTCACCATACACTGCCGCAGCATCTGCATTAAGGTCTTCTGGACTGTTGATCTCGCCAAATTCTACTGGCTGTAAGCTACATATCTACAGCATTTCATCCAGCATTTTAAGGCAAAAAACTTCAACAATTTACTGCTCTTACGAAACACGTCCATCCATCTCTGCTTTAGATAATACATGCAAATGAGATGCATCATGGGTCGATAATTTCTGTTGTATCAAAGAGACACTTAATATGTCATGACACTATTATACATATCTACGTGTATATCTGTCACAAGAAAACAGCCAACGTTTTCCTAATGTATGCACTATATATATATATATATATATATATATATATATATATATATATATATATGCTATGAGCCATTTATATTGTATTTGAGCTTGATGGGTTATCACTTACTCATACTGATTGGTTACTGCATTTGTATCGGATAATATGAACCAGATTTTCTGAGCAATACTGTTCATATTTTAATATACAAATATAGTACTCTTTTTATATACTAATGTTTCTTTTCTACCTAAGACCGACTAATAAAAAGAACACACTACAAGAAACAAAGTAACTGAATTTCTGCTAGATTCCAAAGTATATACACAAGCGTAGTTAAATAAATACGCAGTAATCATAATTCATGTGCAAATAGCACCGCCCATCGACCTTTGAATTTTATAACGTATTGCACATTCAGTCATATGATTAGAAAAAAAATCTTAATTTGGTCTACTAAAAAGTGAAATTAGAGTCCTATTGTTAATGACTGTGCCTTGAAACAATTTTTCCATTTCCTCTGGAATGAGGTGATATTGTTTATCTGTCGATCCAATTAAATTCTGTTTTCTTGTTACGTAGGACTAGGGTTATTAGCTGGTCAATACCGTACGTGGCTTGAGAGACTGGCCTTGATGTAAGCTACATGAGTGTTTTCTGATAGTTTGGAATCATAAGGTAGAAAATATGAAATTCATGTAATTGACATTCTCAAGAAGATGCATGATTAAATGTTGTTTAAAAGGGAATATCAAATTCATTTCGTTTTGGAGTGCCGTAAATTCTTCTTTGGAATGTGATTTCTGTTGGAAATGTAGTCATAATTGCACTTCAGTTTCTTGCTGTGGATCAATATTTGGAACCCGTGTAATTCGGATTAGCAGAAATAACTAAGAACATTTTGAGGAAACTCAAGATGTAGAAAGGTAAGTACATGTATTGCCATTGTTGTTACGGGCTATGTATCTTATATTTTTTAATGTCCATCCCTTTCATGCTCTTTGTTGGCAGAACCCCAGCTACATGACCAGTATGACTTGTACTACAAATCAAAACATTTTCCAAAAATAGTTACACGGGGACAAACAGCTAGGGTGAACGAGCCCATTTTGCCACCAGAAATAAGGTCCCTTTGTAATCTTGGCTTAGTGGATGTGCGTCTTTTGCTTTTGTAGCAAAACCCGCTTTCCTAAGTTACATTTTTCCGAATTTATTCCTTGGACGGACTCGTAAGGTGATAGGTCTCTGAATGGAACGCAATGATTGCCCTTGAGTTAAATATGCGTTTCTGTGTTATTTTTTTTTATTGACTAAAGAGAGCACTGCTCAACGTCTGAATCATCCGATTTGCGAATCGTTTTGAATATATCTGGCATGATATTTGAATGATATTTTTATATATTCAATACTGCATGTCTAACGTCTATTGTCATAACGCCATCGTTAATGGGTTGAAAGTCTTTTGGGTTTTTTTGTGGACTCAGTGAACTCATCCATATCATCTTTATCATCTCTACTTTCATTTAACAGCTTGCTTAGTTCATTCACAGAGAAATCTAATAATCAAAGCTCCGGCCTCTACTACATGAGCGTCCATTGTTTGTTTACAATAAAAGCAGCACCTAAAACACGATACTATATTTATATGTTGCACGATTCTGACAATGTGCAGTCAGTAGAGAACAGAATGGGTATATAATAATTAATTTTCAAATATAGGGGTTTGTTCAGCTACTCGTACTTGTATTTTAACTAGAGGGGATGTTCATCTACGTGTGCTTATATTTTATTTAAAAGGGATGTTCAGCTACTCGTACTTGTATTTTAACTAGAAGGGTTGTTCATCGCCTCATACCCGTATTCTAACGACAGGGTCTGCTGAGTGGCTCATTCAGGTAACTTAACTAAAGTAGATGTTCACTTTTCACCAGCTCTTTCTTGTTTAACTAGAGGTTCTGTTCAATAATCGTACGTCTTTTGCAATAATCCCACCTTGCCATGTGATGCAGGGTCATTAGGTTTTTCATAGTTCAATTTTTGATTGCTCAACGTTAGAGTCGAATCTCAATCGGGATAAAAATACCTAAAAATAGGCATACAGGAAACACGGTCAAGATCTTTACAGTTTGTCTGGTAGAGAAAGCGTATTTGCTTGTCCACCTGTTTGTCTTGTCATAAACTATACTCAGTATCCTGGTATGAAGCGCTCTGTCAGTTATACGATAAAACAATACATGTGTTCGTAAATAATAAGTCAGTAAGTAGGAACGTTAGTTCCTTTGTACGTACACGAGCTATCAAGTGATTAAAATGAGTATGCAATCACGGTTTGGAAGCAACATTCAGATGAGTTTTAAAATATCACGATCGACGATTCATTTCCACAGTAGTTTCATTCGAATGCTTGATATAAAGAATGGTTTTCTTTTGTAATTTGATGTACCCAGTCTGAATTGATGACATTACTATAGCAAACTTCGTTTACTAAAGTCTTTAATTAATTTATCTTGTTTTTATTGTCTTTGCTGTCTTCTCATTTAAGGTCAAATGAAACACATAACTGAACATCATATCAGCTCTGCTGTCTTTAATCGCTGATTATCCTCTTATAAATTCCATATTCACGCGATTGTTCTAGGTCTTAGCATTTTTTCATATTAAGCATACAATAAAGAATCTGCGCACGCTCGCTCGGTTAGCAAATTCTTGCCACTCGTGAATGAATATTTCAATCTGGTGGTCATGTAAGCATTTATGTGTACCATAGCGCATATCAGATCAATATTACGTCAGCATATGTGTGTACATCAGCGCATATTGCATCAAATATTATTACATTATTATTGAGTACTTGACAAACGTTGCGAAGGACAAACAAATATGCAAGTAAACTACAGGAAAATTAGCCATTCGAGTGATATCACTAAATAAACGATTGATTTCGAAATGGAACGATTTTCAAAACAGATTTAAAGTGTTAATACTAAATTAAAATTATATAAAATTGTCGTTGAAGGAGCTGTAAGGGAAAATTAACCAATTACACGTATAACACAAATAGTCATTGAACCAATAATGTGAACAAATACAATTCAAACTGATCGGATGCTTTGCGATATCATTCAATACAATATATCGAGTGTCCAAATGACTGGTTTGTAGGAAGTAAACAATGCTATATACTTTAAAGTCCTTAAACATAAATTACAGGTAATCCAACAAAACTCAATAACTGGAATGGCCTAGATCAGCTTGTCAACGTGCATAAGACAAAATACACAACATAACAAAAAAACTTCTGTTAAACATGGCTCGGTTGCCTACACTGCACACTATGGAAATATTTGTGTGCTGTTAGTTTGTCTCTAAGATATGGAGGTTATTAAAGATATCTAATTATCCGTCAGTCATGAGGACAGTAACTTCAGTTGGTTTTAACAGCAGTTTGTAGGCAGTATTACTTACAAACTTGGCTTTGTGAAATATGCTGATTCATATGCGGAGTTCTGTGAAAAAAAAATTTATTAAGTTCATTCTTCTTTATTGATAATAAAAACTATTCTTCCGATCTATATCGAAAAGAATTGTGTCTGTACATTTGGCTTAGGAAAGTTGCAAGCGTTTACTAACACATATTTTAAACCACTCAGTATGGTGATTAAAAACACATAAAATATCATAACTGAAGAAAATTTTACAAATATTGTACTACAATAACTATAGAAGAACAACTAATGAACAACCTGAATCATATTTTTGCCTTTTTCTCTAATGTGTATGATTTTTGAAGACCTGGATTAGCATATCCATTAATGTTCAGTGATGTTATCGTGCATTTGTGATCATCTTCGAGAATAACACAACTTACAGATACATATCATGTATCCAAATAATGTAATAAAAGAACATTGACTTGGAAGCATTCCAGAAAAAAAACACACCTTCTTATTTACATTTTTTCATAGGACTTCTTCTGTTTTGTATGTTGATTGAATCGATCATAAAAAAACTGTATTACCTTAAACTTTATTATTGCGATATTATTTTTGAAACATCAATAAACTTACAAATGATTTTGGAATGGAAAATGTATGCCCACGTTCACAATGGGACGTTATGGACGTTATACTGCCACAGGAAGGAAAGGTTTTCTCCCACCTATCGTCGTGAAATTGTGACTTATACATATTTGTCGCATTCTGTTTAGCGTCCAAAAGAGTAAAAAGCACTGGAAATATAAAATGATACAGGAGAGTCTTTGTAATTATTTCTGTATTATTATACTGTTATCAGTGTCAAGTGGTCCATGAAAAATCCCAAAGTAAATGATTCATTTTACATTTTTGTACGGCACCAGGTGGCTCTCGCCTTTATGGATTACTGGCCACCTCATCTATGTCCGAGTGGGTTCGAGTCTCGGGCTCGGCCAATGTGAGCCTGTCAGCAAGCGTGCCAGTAGCTTCCCGTGGGTCGGCGGTTCTTACCGGGTTTTTCCCGGGTTCTTCCTCCACTAGTTATACTGGCCACCATGTATAACCTATCGTATGCTGCAAAATGGCGTTAAACACAAAAACAACAGCAAAAACAACACCATAAATCTTTATGCAAAATGATCAGTAGTTCGATAAGTGTTTATTTAAACGTTATACAGGTGCAACCGGATAATGAACCTTTTAATAAAATTTTGCTTAGTATGGAATCTTGTACGATAAATTACAGAATACATTTCTATGCGGTTTTGAGCCATAAGGAGGACAATATTCTTGGGTATTTGATAAATACTTCCTGCCATATTATCGTGAAGACCAAGAAGATCCATATCAATATCGATAGGGTGACACTAACTATACCTAAAGAGTTGATAAGTGTCTGTGATCAACACTCGTCACACTCAGCTCAAGAAAACCCCACAAATGGAGGAATATAATCGAAAAATGGACTGCATATGATTTAATTTCCTTTCTCGCTCCCTCTAGGGTGGGAATGCCATCTTGTCTTGTACATGCGTTTTAGAAATTGGCGGTAACAATAAATGCTACTGATTTTAAAAGATAATGAAACATTTTGACTTATGCATGCATGTGGGGTCACGGGTGGCATAGCGCATGCCTTCAGAGATTGCTGATATCTTGCATCTGTCCTCATAGGTTCGAGTCCTGACTCGTGCAATATGAGTAACAAACCTAGTTAGGCTATTAGCTTCCAGTGGGTCGATAGTTTTCCCGCGGTTTTACAGGGTTCTTTCTCCATTAAAGATACTGGCCGCTATGTGCACCCTATTATGTGCTGAAGAATGGCGCTGAAACCCTTAAAACCCAAACCAAAGTTATGGATGCATTAACGACTCACCTGCTCTTATTTAGGTTAGGAAATTTGTCACGGAAAATAAATTTTCCAGTACATTACTCTCTCTGTCCCTGTCTGTGTGTCTCTGTCGGTTTATCTCTCTCTCTCTCTCTTTATATATTTGAGGTCCGGATAATGACCGATAAAATTAGTATATATATATATATATATATATATATATA